>JAOUQT010028138.1:0-11531 GCA_025769995.1 Xyliphius kryptos
GATAGGGATTCGAACCGGGAACCCCCAGCGCTGAGAGGCGGTCGTGCTACCCACTACGCCACCGTGCGGCCCCAAAAAATGATATAATAAAGGTGGCAAACCAGTACAATTATACGATTAATAGAATAACTAAATAATGCTTAGGTTGAGACCATATAATCAATTCCATATTTCCTTGTTTCAAAGAGCCGTGCTAGAGAGTCTCTGCAGACTAGACGAAACAGAAAAGCCAAACAGAGTAGAATAGGACAGAGACCATATAAGGAGTTCAAACTTCAGATGTATGTATTTTCTGGTTTTTGTAGTCATTCTTGCTGAAGCTTTAATGTTTTCTTTGGTTCATTCTGCTTTATGATAATTGGAATTGTATTAATCTGGCAACACACAGACATCCAGGAGCATAAAAGTCACGTGTGTATGCTCTTGTTCACCAGCAATGTATTACCCTTCCTCACAAGAACAGAAGAAACAGAGGTCAGCTTTTGTGTCGTCGTCCCCCCCTCCCACCGTTATTTTTTTGCCCAATTTGTCCTGTGAACAAAAGGTGAAACACAAAATCAATTTTTGCTCTCAATTAAACAAGTAAACAATAGCAGCCGGCTTGCTATGAGTGCATTCCTGATCAGAGTATTGATTTCTTTTTTTGGAATGTTATATGGGCACATCTTTTTGAATATACCAACCCACACAAACACACACAACACACCCACCCTCTAACAACAAAAACAAACCAGTGATGCTCAAATGTAATGTAAATGAAATTTTAATATCAGCCCAAGAAAATCATACTGATACCTAAATAATGCTGTAAAAATAGTCATAATTATATACAATATCTACACCTGAAATTATTCACCTTATTTACCCTCTGAGGATCTCACACCAAACAATACTCACAGTATTGTTGCTACATGAATTCAGTCGTTGTGATTTGTGTCCTACGAACGTTATTTTCAAACGTCTGTTCGGGGATCAGTGAAATATAACACAATACATATAATTACACACTCAAAAAGCACTGACAGGTCACCACACACACATACACACAAACACCTCTGCCGTTGTTTACTCATTTCAATTGACACGGGACAAGAAAATGATATATCATCAACTTGAAACAACCATCCTTCTCTCGCTCTGTCTTTCTCTCGCTCTCTCAGCCCCCCCCCCATCTCTATTTCTGTCAAATTGATGGTTTAAAAGCCAGATGTTTTGTTTACATAACAATTTGATACACTGCACATCTGTAAGATTATAATAATTAGATGTCAGTAAATTGGTTATAGATTCTTCAGAGGTTAAAATAAAACATTGTCACATCCAGTCAATACAGACTCCAAATCCAACATCCATACAGGAGTCAGCTTGCTTCAGTCGGTCGGTGTTTGCTATTCATGTATACAACCTCTCAAACGTTCACTATATACAATATAAACACACAGAGCCATGTTCATAATGCAGGAGGAACTGCAGTTCCGTAAGTTAATTAAAAATTCACTCAGGATTTTCTTTGCAAGGCTCAACAGTTTCTTTAGATTTACAGCAGCTGACCTTTAGAGAGTGTTTTGTGATGTCATAGTCTGTCTCTCTCGCTCTGTCTCTCTTAGTTATTCTCTGTCTGTGCTGTAGAACTGTGTATGTAAAGAGGGTCAGCTTGGGCTCTCCGGCACCTCGGGGGTTTGATAAGCTCTCAGAAATAATACACACTCAGAGCGGAAAAGGAAAAGTTCAGTCGAGCCGCCCACTCTTGCTAACACCCATCTGAGAACCACACAGTACAGTGAGTGTGTGTGTGTGTGTGTGTGAGTGAGTGAGTCAGATGTGTTAGTAGTTTAATGAGAAATTAAATTAAGAGCAGGTGTCAGTGAGCAGATGTGTGAGAGTGAGACTCACATCACAATCAGATTTAGTCTGATCTCAGACCTGAGATGTTCTCACCCGATGTTGAGCAGCGGAGAGAAACGCAGCGCTGAAGCTCTTAACATGATGATCTAAAGAGATAGAACCGCTAGGAACCCGACTTCATCATGGATTCGGATAACGCAGCTGTGATTCAATGATATTTACAGAAGTAAAAACCAAACACGGCACCACTCGAAGGTTTGCACTGCTGTGATTATATCACGGAGACATGGGGTCCGTAGAACCAACAAACATCTATATATAAACAACTTAAGTCCCAAAACATGGGATACACACAATAAAGCTCCACCCCCCTTTTGTTTCCTAACAAGGCCACTGCTTCACATAAAACAACAAATCTTTCAATGTTCTACAAAATCAGTCATTTGAACATTGGGATACCTTCGGAGACGTGCTATCATTCGTTGTCCTTAGTCACCGAAGCATAGTTATACAGTCCGCTCAACAATACGCTGACTACATGAATACTTTCGGAGTTTATGGTGGCGAGGCAGAAATAGGACTGTGAATGTTATACTGGGAGAGGGCGCAATTGTGCGGCATATGCGGAGTTGGCTAGTTTACTTTAAATGGTTAATAATGCTGTAATTTATTTAAATAGAAGCTTGTGGTTCAGATTTGCATCTCCTAGTGAGTAAGAATCGACTTGCTAATGACTGACATCACAGAATTTCTATAGAAACACTGAGTTCGTGTTGATTGTCATGCCTCCTCATGATGATTATGCTGGCCACATTAGCCTTAGTGCTAGCACAATGCTAAAAGTGTAAGCGCACACCAAACTTGCGTGTCTGCATTGGCCGCTGTTTTGGATCCATTCGGGCTTCGAGACTGCGGGCGTATGCCATTAAATCCGTTACATCAAAGGCCATGAAACTTTCAGCTCGGCGCCTCAAATGAGGTGTGAAGTAATCTCAGCGACTCATCACTGTGGAACGGTGGGTAAATGTCAGGCTCGCACTTTAACGCCGCATCTATACAGCATCATTTAGCAAGGCTGCCACACGCCGTCATACGCCATTACGATCAGTCTACAGGAAAAACACACTCATACGTACAAATATTTAACTTCACAATCATTGCTCTCCTCTGACGCTTTATAACGATGTGAAAGTTGAAAAGCACTTGTTTTTTAATGACTGATGGCTTTGGAATGTATTTATTTCAAATTAGCCTATTATTGAAGAATGAGGTTTGAGGTGATTAAATGAATATGAATATGTGGAATTAATATAATGGTAGTTGGGACTATGGTGTCCACACGGTTGCTTTCTAACGTGAATTTATCAGTTTTTCACTGACACAATAACGAATGATGAAGCCAAGTTTCTGCTTTGTAGACCCCAATCCATCCAAGATGCTGCATTTGCACGTTTATTTTCCAAGGACATGTTAGGTTATCATGGTGCCAAGTTTCAGCCTTGTAGGTATTCGGGAAGACCTCAATGGAGAGAGAGAACAAACTCTTGAATTTGGTAAAACGGAAACTTGTTAGTTTATCCAAGGCATTATAAGGATTTATGATACCAAATTGGAGAATTATGATTGATAATTGGAGAATTAGTGATGATTCAGTGAGGCATTGGGGTTAAAGATTTAAATAATAAATCAGTAATGTATGGTTCTCTGTTAGTAAACAGCTACAAAGATGGCCAAAAAGAAGACTAAACATTAAAGACTCATAAAAAAGCATAAGCAACTGGCAATGAAAACTAAAGAGGCTTTAAAGTTGAAGATTGAGGTAAGGTTTTGGTGGAACAGCTCCTTCTGAAGATTGTAAACAAAGCATGATGTCAGTGCCTCAAGAAATCTGGTACGCTACCATGGTGACGCTAATTGCAGGTAATTTGGAGCTTAATCCTAATATACTGTAGATGGGAAGTTCAGTAATTGATGTAACCATGGGGGAGAGGAGAGCATGCTGAGTGTAAGAGAGCGAGAGAGATGTCTTAACTGTCTGCCTACAATCACAGAGCTGATATCTGTGAACATTATGAACATCTGAGTCCCAATGCCTATGATTTGTTTATTGTTCTGCTCTGTTACCCAGGCTTCAGTACCTTAAGATCCTTTACTTTATTACACAACATTGTTTGGGTTTAGCCCTTTAAAATGCTACAGTGGTTTACTGTCTGGAATTTGAGAGAGCACAATGTGTCCGTATTCACATATTTTTCAAAAAGGGGACTGAATTTCCTCCTTAATTGTGTCACATAGAGGGGATTCTTTACACTTTAAGCAAGATGGGACATTACTCAACAATTTCATAGTCCTGAATTTTTTATTTTTTTTATTTTGTTGTCATCCATGAACCTTAAATATGTAATGTCAGTTCATGTTGCTTATGTGGGGTGGCACGGTGGCTTAGTGGTTAGCACGTTCGACTCTCAATACTGGGGATTTCCTGTTTAAATGTTTCCTTCCACAGTCCAAAAACATGAATTCAAGATAAACTGACTGCTTTAATTTGCCCCCATATAGTCTGTGTGACTGAGTGTGTATGAGTGAGTGTGTGTCTGGCGATAGATTGGCGCCCTGTCCTGAGTGTATCTGCCCGAAACATTCTCCCCTGGATGGGCACGGGAAAGATAGTGAATGAATGTTGCTTATGTCTGAAAACAAAAGCTTTCTCAGTGAAGCTTCGTTAATCTCCTTCACAATTACACTTACAATAGCTTGGTGCATTTCTGCTACAACTTTCTCATTAAGGTAGCTTCCATAACTTTACATTTGAGAACCACATTGCATCAAGGGTTGCCACCTTGGGTGTTGGGCTAGCAATCTAAGGGTTTGGGTTTCAATCTCAGGTCCACTGAAGTTACCATTGTTGGTCCTTGAGCAAGACCCTTAACCCTCATTGCTCTAGGGATTCTGTTCTGACTCCAACTATTAAGTGGAATACTTGTAAGTCGTTTTGCATAAAAAAAAGTCTGCTAAATTAGCAAATGCAGAAATAAAAATAAGGCACACCACAGCTTTACTGAAAAATGACCATCGTGGGCCTGACTCCTATAGGACGGGGTGTCCCCAGCAGTGCTATGATTTATTTTGTGTGCGGTGTTGTAAGTTAAGGCTGATCAAGAAAGCAATTAGTTTTAATTAAAACATTAAAAGCTTTATTACCAATGAACACATTCTATTATAAAGTGAAGCTAATTAAATCCTAAATTAAATCTGCGACAATGATAAAAATTTTTTTGGAATTTTGTGTGAATTTAGTGGCATAACTAGCTTTGTAACATGTGTAACCTCGAGGGAAGGAGTGAGATGGTAAATTGTTATTTAAATTGAGCAGTAATTCTCTTATGACTGAAAGGAAGTCAGGTAATCAAACAGTTAAACCTTAATGAAAGAATTTATTTTATAATCACTAAACATTGTATTGTTCAAAAATATAATCATTTTGACACAAAATGCACAATATAATTTTGTAATCTAGGAAATGTATATATATTTTAAAATACATATTTAACAAATGTTATTTTTGGGTCTAAATTGACCCTCTAACGTCACAGAATCTGTTGATCACAGAATTCAGGGCTACACCTGTGTTTGGAGAAGTGGAGCTGGAGGGGCTTTTAATATTTTTTGTTAGATTTAGTAATTATTTTGTATAACAGACATGCTTATTGGACATTAATTGAATTACGGAACAAAACGCATTTACGAAACATTTATTTGCCAAATATGGGAAAATGTCATCATTTACGGGATGGGTGGCAACTCTAGCTACAAGAGTCATGCACTATATGAAAGTCAGTCTATCTCCAAATCCAAACTGGGTTAATAATTTGCTGAACTAATCGCTGTAAGTTTGTGCTGGGGTTTCCCACATTATTAAGGCTAAACTTGCAGGAATCAAACTATTGCGCAATTCCCACACTTCATAAAATTCCGGCCCTGTGTGCAGAGCATGGGCTGGATGGGTTTATATCAGGTGAATCTTGACGAGAACCTTAAGACCGTCAGCATATCGTATTCAGAGGTCTTTAAAGCTTTGATGTTTGTTCTTTACTCTCTTCCAGAGAACTGTTGATTATTTCTCATGCATGGTTCCTCTTGAGTTTAAACACCCAGTGAAGCATATAACATGAAATGCTGTGGTTCCAAAAGCCAGAGGTTCTCTGTAATAATGTGGCGGATTAATCGGATGTGTACAGAAGCCTTAGAGGCCGCAACCGCAGGAGCTGGCGCTTCTTTAACGCTCCGACTCTGTCACAGCCAATGCTCTGTGCTTTATCGATCTGTCCTGAGCTGAATACAGACAGGAGGGTGAGCTGTAAACACCAAAACAATCTGTCGGCGTGGCATAAATTTCAGCAAACAGCACGGGGGAAACATAATGGACCATCTTCTTGTCACTCTGTTTGTCAGCGTAACTGATACATGGTTATGTTTTATTCACACACTGGAGAGCTTTTCTCCTCTGAGTGTTTTTCTGTTCGGCCCCGACGTCAATATAAAAGTGATTCAGGAGAAGAACATTAATTGTGTCGTATTGTTAAAGGCCTAACGGAAAGTGAGAGGGGTCTTTCAGAGAAAATCTGCCTTTAAAAATTATGAAGCTCTGCCTTTTATCCCACTATCTGCTGCATCTGCAATGCATGGTTAGAACAAATAACATCTTTAAATGATGGATCCATTTCAAAACCACAAACGATTGGTACCATGTTACCAGCTTTGGGTACTAGTTTAAAATAAACCATCTCCAACTACAGCAGTATCATGCTGCTTTAGTATTGCTTTAGTATTAATAACCTTATGATGTCAGATATTATATAGCGGGCTACTCAGCTTCTGCTCCAAGCCCCTATTCTATCTTGACTATTGTAATACTTTGCTTGCTGGTCTACCAGCTTCCCCAATCAGGCCCCTACAGCTGATTCAAATCTCTGCAGGCCAACTTGTGTTCAACCGGCCCAAGCACACTCATGTCACTCATATCCTTCTCTCTGTCAATTGGCTCCCTGTAGCTGCTGCATTCAGTACAAGGCACTGACTCTGCCCTAAAGGACAATCTCTGGATCTGCCGCCTCTTACCTTCGATCCATCTTTCGTAAATGCACTCACTTACTCACTATGCTCAAGTGATAAATGTCGCCTGGTGATTCAACCTTACCGTGGCGCTAATTCTCACTCTGTATTGTTCACCACAACTAAATGGTGGAACCATCTTCCCAGCACTGTTCAGAGGGCGGAGTCACTCAGCATTTTTAAGAAACGTCTTAAAACACATCTCTTCAAAAGGCACTTGCTATAAAAATCTGTGTTGTTCTCTAATTGGATTAAAGCATCTGCTAATGTCTGTATGACCAAAGCAGGACACACAGATCATGTATGTCTAAGTTTACATGTGTATGTGTGTGTGTAATGGATTGATCAGATGAGTGTATCTGTAATGTTTGTCATGCATTGCAAGCTACTGCAACCAAAGAAAAAATCCCTTTGTGTGAGCACATTTGGCAAATAAAGCATGCTTCTGATTGTGATTTAATGCTAATGAACTTTTATTTTGTAATTTATCTTTTGAATGGTTGTAAACCATCATGATGATCACAATGGGCAAGTCTTTGTGTTGATTACCAGGCTTGGTTAAAATAGTCCTTTCTGTGGAATTTATATGTTCTCCTCATACCGGGTGTGGTGTGAGCAGATGTTTAACAAAGAAAGCATGGTTTTATTATTTATAACTTTATTTAGTGTCATTTTTATGTAATAATAAACACTGAACACACAAAACAGACAAAATATCACCCAAAATAATTCAAAGAAGTCGGGAAAAACCACCAGGGGCCAAATTTTCAGACGCACATTAGGGCGAATCCCCGCCTGAGCAGGATTATCTGTTGGAGGATTTCCTACCGGCTGCACAATTTACACCGACACTCAGTCTAATGTGCTGGAACCATCCGCAGGCATAACAATCTCATGAGGATAAACATGACTGAGACGGTTCATGGCACACTGCAAAACACAACTGCTGGAATATGCCTTTGTTAAGCTGTTAGTGTCAAGCTCCGATGTCAGGTTGGTGCTGTCTAACAGGTTAAAATGAGACTGAAATCATATTCACTCCAGTGATCACCGCCAGGGTCCTAAATTTCATCAGAACGTGCTTTAGAGCCACACTTTTCACTCTATAAAATCTTATCTAAGATGTGTCCAATGGTTACAGACCGATGCTTTAGGTACCAACAAACAAGATGGTAAAAAAACAAACAAAATGTATTTTAATATTAATTATATGTTCATCCAGTCAAGTCTTGGTCTAAACCTTTTTTTTTTTTGGTCTTAGGTAAGAATTTGGCATGTTCTCTTAAATCGACGGGACCAGAATTTTTTGACCTTGTGCGAGTTCTGAAGGTAACCAGTACCCAACCAGCTGCAGAAACAGAGACGAATATCTACCTGCAGCACATTCTGTTTTTAATATGTAAGATGTTGCACAAGCCCTTTCCAAAAAAACACAACCCCTGGCAAAAGGTATGTAATCACGAGTCTGGGATGAGTACTCATTCAGACATTTTATAGACACCTGCCTCAGATTAGATCTGCAGTTAAAAACATTTGCAGTCATGACACCTTGGAGGGCTGCTGGACGAGTGGCAGGGACCATGGCTCCAACGAGAAATGTCTCTTGAAACAAAAGAGAGGATTGTGAAACTTCTTGAAGAAGGTAACTCTTCACGCATGGCTGCTAAAGATGTGGGCTGTTCACAGTCAGCTGTATCCAAGATATGGACCAAATACAAACAGCATGGAATGGTTGTAAAAGCCAAGCGTACTAGTAGACCAAGAAAGACCTCAAAGTGTCAAGATAAAGAACTTAAGACTATTTGTCTTGAAATCCCAAAAAAGTAAAACTAAACAGATAAAGCATCTGGGAGGAAGCTGGAGCCAATGTATCCCGACCAAACCGTAAGAAATCACCTAAAGGAAATGGGATTTCAATACAGGAAAGCTAAAATAAAACCATCATTGACAGCTAAACAGAAAAGAACAAGGCTGCAATGGGCTAAGGAGAGGCAATCATGGACTGTGGATGACTGGATGAAAGTTATCTTCAGTGATGAGCCAAGAATCTGCACTGGACAAGGTAATGATGCTGGAACTTTTCTTTGGTGCCGTTCCAGTGAGATTTATGAAGAGGACTGCCTGAAGAAAACAAACAAATTTCCACAGTCCTTGATGATGGGCTGCATGTCAGGCAAGGGCACTGGGGAGATGACTGGTTAGTTCTTTTATGAATGCACAAATTTACATTGACATTTGGACAGTTTTCTCATCTCTTTAATTGAACAGATGTTTCGAGATGATGAAATAATTTTCCAAGATGACAATGCATCGTGCCATAGGGCAAAAACAGTGAAGGCATTCCTTGGACAAAGACACATTCAGTCGATGTCATGGCCTGCAAATAGTCCAGATCTCAACCCAATTGAAAACCTATGGTGGAAATTGAAAAAAATGGTCCACAAGAAGGCTCCGACCTGCAAAGCTGATCCTCAGAGAATGCAAGCCGTTATTAAAGCCAAAGGTGGTGCAACTAAATACCAGTGATGTATTTTGAATATTTTTTTTCCTCAGAATTGAGTGATTCCATATTTTTCCCCTGTGCTTGGTCAATAAAAGCAACCTTTACTGATTCCACAATGTTTTCTCTTCATTTTTTTGAGTGTTCCTGTTCCCAAAAACCAACAAGTTGCACTTTGGAATGACTTTATTATTGTATCATGTTTTTGATCTGAGTTCTACAGAATGAAATGTCTAAATGAGCGCTCATCCAAGACTGGTGATTTCATACCTTTTGCCAGGGGTTGTATAACACAGAGTGAGATGGGTTAATGAGGAAAATGGAAGGTAAATAAATAGAAGCAGATCCAGTGTTCTGTATTTCAGAGTCAAGAGCTTGTACTAAATTATTGGAGGTCACTGGATAAAGATAAGTATGGAGCTGTATGGGATTTCTTGTGTTAGTTAAACTCCAGATAACTCCAGTGAATGTAGCTTCAGAAAACCAGTGTTTGTGTGTACCGCTGATAAATTTAACAGCATCTCAAAATGATCAGTGGGTCAAACCTCGAGGAAGATGTTCAGTAATAGCTCTCCTTTTTTGGGACATTTTATTCATAATGTGCATCAGTACATATCAGCTGCATGTTAACAATGATATTGTCAGTTACGGAAGATTGTTGTAAAACCTTTTAGACTTAAAACAGAGCACTAAATGAGTTTACTATAAATAATGTGGTGTGGTAGCTCAGTGGTTAGGATGTTGAGCTATCAATTTAAAGGTTGTGGGTTCAAATCCCAGATCCTCTTAAGTTACCACTGTGGGTCCGTGAGCAAGACACTTTACCCTCATTGCTCCAGGGTTCTGTATCAACCCTGTGTTCTGGTCCCAACCATCACATATTTGAGTCTCAAATATTAATTTTACCCCAAATTTGTTTAAATCAGTGTTCTGTGAAACAATGGGTGAACTGGTCGTGCAGTGGTTATCGCTCTGTCCATACAGCAGGACCTTCATAGGGTTGATACCTGACAGTGGTAGCATTAAGGACACTGTGGAACACAACCATATAGTTTTGTTTTATTTATGCCATGGTTTATATTGATCCTGTGTTTGTTGTTATTAGGATATAAGGAACTGGGAATGGATGTTATAGTACCAGCTATCATTCTACCTCTGGTTCTGATTCTGCTCATTTCAGTTTTTATTGGAATATATATTTACAAAAAGAGAAAACAAAGGTGATTTGTGTTGTTAGTTCTTATTTTTTTTATATTTTGTAATATTTTATATTGATTTATAATGATCCTATTTTATTTGCCTTTTATAGAAACACATCTGATGGTGACACACAACAAAGCAGGTACTATTAATAAATATTATATAAATAATATGACAATTATATTAATTTGGTAAATAAATAAACAACTTGAGTACATTTTTAGACCTGTATGCTTTTTTTCAGTCAGCCTTTGTCAAATTGACTTTCTAGATGTTAATTTTCTTCTACAAAAAAATTGCATATTTTTTATAACAATACACATTTTAAGATAATTTACCTAAAAACATATAAAAGCATTTTATAATAAAATATGTAAGGTATGAATTTTTTTTTATTGTCATTTAATTAAATACATTTTTAGAGGACCTTCCTTAGATGAATGCGAGATCTCTTCTGTTGAAGGAAATGGGTATGTACTGAAGAATTTAAACTATGATGCTGGATTGTAACGAAATTTACACTGAGCAAAACTGTGGAAACACCTTGGACAGGTTTTTAGTCAATCTTATGGCAGACATTTAGACACATTAACATCTTATGGCAATTTACAACCCCTGAAAAAACATTCATTAAAAACATGGTTTAACCAGCAGGCTTACTGAATGAAGTGTAAGGAAAACTTTATCGTCCATAATTACACAGTGTGAGTACACACCTTTTATTCAGAGCACATTAGCCGTTTGGTAAATAATTGTAACACGACGGCAAGAAACCATCCAAAGACATGAGTAACACATATGCTGTCCTCACTCTGAGTCTCCTTATTTTCACCAGCTAGACAGCGAGATAACGACGCTCCAATAAACAGACATA
>JAOUQT010028158.1:0-11530 GCA_025769995.1 Xyliphius kryptos
ACTCCACCCAGATAGGGATTTGAACCGGGAATCCCCAGTGCTGAGAGGCGAATGTGCTAACCACTAAGCCACCGTGCCGCCACCTATAAACAGTTAAAATATATATAATTTATAATGCGTTATGTCACTAGGTGTTATAAAGCCTTATGACATGTTCTTATAACACTTTATGAGTGTGGTTATGTATGTACATCTATGGACATTAACAAAGCCTTATGACGAGTATTATAATGCTTTATGAGTGTAGAGTTTACACCTGGGGCAATTTTGTGGTTTGTTTTCCTGTTATCATGCTTTTAATTTTGGGGACTACAAGGGAACCCTTGTAAGCATGTGGAGAACATGCAAACATACCAAAGAAGGAGCCATGTCTGCCCTGTTTAGCAATAGGACCTCGTACCTTGTGTTCATTCTACAGTGATATAACTCTCGCAGTTGAAAGCTGAGACTTGAATAAAATACTATATTTAATCGGTGTCAGTAGTCATTTAATAAGCTTGTACGCTCTGGCAGGCTTACACATGATCTTTATTTAAATCCCATGACCATATTTTATTATTTCTGAGCGCTATTTAAACATAAATGTTGGACCTTGGGTTTGTTTTATGCTAATTTCACCAGCGGTACTTTCATGGCCCATGTTGTTTCATGGCCCACTTTGGAAATCAGTGATGTAAATGTGATGCAAACACCACAGTTAAACTTATTCAAAAAGTTGTTTTAAACGTATTAATGATCTAACCGTAAAATAGGAAAACAATCTGAATTGCGCTTCTAAACTTGTAATTTAGTTGTTGAGATATTTACTAACAGTTATGAGAACAATAGCACAGGAAAAGATTTGAGAACGATAAAATAGAATTAATGCTATGTTTTTTGTTCCTAAAATTATGGTCATAATATGTACAGAGCTTTAGTCTGTAAATATTGAACCACAAAGTGTACTTATCAAGCAGGCTGCTGAATTTATAACAACATATATATATGGCGTCAGAGGGGGTCCAAAAGTTTCGAAAACTTAAACAGTATTCGTAAACAAAAAATGTTTATTGTCTTCGTTGCACATTTTTTCACTTGTCCTTCTCATTTTTTCGCCTGCGCTTCTCTCTATCGCCCTCTCGCGTCTAAAAAATCATTACGCTCGATTTTTGTATGAGCGGGATCTAGATAAGTCCAGCCCACCCAGCCATGCTACACTATGACAAATTGACACATGACAACATTAACACATAACACAAAAAGTGGGACTGGAAAATTAAATAATGAACATTAAAATAGCTAATAGAAGTAAACTAACTCAACTCATTTTTCAAAAACAAAACACATTTCGCGCATATTCGCTGATGTCGCCAGATGCATATCATGGCTGGGTGGGCTGGACTTATCTCAAGCAGCCAATTACTGTCTAGATCCCGCCCACCGGTTAAAACTGGTCCTAAATTCAAAAATCGTATGTGATAATTTTTTTAAACGCGAGGGGGCGATAAAGAGAAGCGCAGGCGAAAAAATTAGAAGTGCAAATGAAAAAAATGTGCAACGAAGAAAATAGACCTTTTTTGTTTACTGATTCTTTTTTTAAGTTCTAAAAACTTTTGGACCCTGTCTGACGCCATACTATGCGTCCTCATTTCTAACATAATCGTTTTTGTTGGACAATGGACGTGTCGTCTGCTTTTCTAAAGCATTTGGAAGTTGTTGAGTTCATTTGGATAAAACAAATGAAAGAAATAGCTCCCTCTAGTGAATAGTTGTTGTAAACTCCGCTACTGTTTCAGAGGTAAAAACGTTTAAACGCTTTTTTTTACACTGTTGGTTAAACTTTGTAAACTGTGTGAGAGAGTTTAACGCAAATCAAACTAACAGGCATTGATAGGACTTTGTTTTCCTTTTTCCCCAAATGGAGGCCTAAATAAAAGAAACGTTTAAGTTCTACTGGTGACAGTAAATTACAGGTTAATTTCATACAAACAACAGACTAATAATCTGAGTAATATATAATTTCCTCCTTTATGTCTTGCAAATGCCAATTAATATATCCAAACAAATGAATCTATGTTTGCAATATGCTGGTTCGGTTCATGCACTTTACTCCTCAAGAAATCAAAGCTAAAGCTTAAAAGTAAATGTACCCAGAACTAAGTCGTCATATCACATATACATCAAACAGAAAACATCGGGCAACAAACAAAAAACGTGAAATTCCATGTTTTCTTTTTTAGCTGGGAGTTCACGTTTTGTTGTGTTGAAAAATGACACCAATGGTAAACCCGGTACGTCCAGCAACCAGGCCCGCTACACAAAACACTAGGGTGTCATCTCCAAGGTGCAGGTCTTTAACCACCCTGGAAAGTGTGCAAATATACAGGTTTTTTGTTTAATATCATCTTAAGCATCATCTGCTTGCTCTAATGTTTAAATACGAACCAAATCTCCTAAAGACTTCTGATTTAAACACAGATTTGCATCGGTCTATACAAATGCCCTACAAGTCTTTTGAATTGTGTTTTTTGCCCTAGTATTCTTTCGGCCTACACTTATTTAAACACCTGATTCATAGACCTGCATTAAGTCTACAAATGGCATGAATCTGAGAGTAATTGTGTGGACAATTTCATGGCCATAATACGCTACTTTCCAAATGCTACTTTTAGCTTTAGCTTTAGCGTCATTAAGCAGTTTCAAGGAAATAAATAGTAGGGATGAACTTTTCAGTGGCCTTTTCAATCAATTCATTTATTAAAAGCCATTTAAACATCTGTTGGTTTGGGTAAAAAAGGACATTTACAGCATGATCATGGGTGGAGCAAATGCCAACAAATGCCACAGGAATGTCTCAGAGGAATGTTTTTCAATGTTATGAAATCTGTCATAAAGGAATGAGGCTGTTGTGAAAGCAACATAAGAAAATTGGAGTTATACTGAAATAAAATCTCAATAGACCTTCAGTCATATTTCTTCATAGACTCTTAACATTTAGAGTACAAACATTTTTTGAGACGGATATTAGTTGATTATTTTTACCCCCTGTTGATTTATGTTTTTTTGTGGCATCCTTTTTTTATGGAAGCTTAATTTCTTCCTTTTAAATACATCATTAAACTCACACAGCCACTGTAAATTAAATTGTTCGAGAATTCTTACTAAATAATTAATGTACCTCATCTCATTATCTTTCGCCTAATCCTCTACTTGGGTAATTGTAACACATTTTAAATCAAAGTTGAGAGTGAACAAATAACAGTAAAACGTTTATAAAGAATATTTAGTTTACACTGTTTGAATAATGGGTGGCTTAGTGGTTAGCAAGTTCGCATCTCAGAGTTAAGAATACAGGTTCAAATAAATTATTGGTGCTCTGTTCTGGGTGTATCTTTCCATGGCTGGGCATTTGCAAGCATGCCCAAAATGTTGATCGCGATCTACCAGTCGATTGCACAGCGCACGTTGGTAGATCGCTGTGGAACACTCCGTAGGTTAGAGAAATAAAGGACGCGGGGGACAGACCGTGCTCATCAGCACTTATTTTACGGCGCAGTATCAGAAGAACTTATACACACGGGCACACACTTCACAAAAAGATGCATGGCCATGCCCCTTGCCATCGTCATGTCTCATTTAAATGTACGTTTGCACGCAACTGAGTAGTGGCAAATTTAACACGTGCTATCAGAATTTAAACATTACTTTCAAAATTTAAATTTTTGGGAACAGATTGCAACATTCATGTGATTTCTATTAGTTGATGGACCCATCATCAAACAGAAATTAAAAAAATTATGTCCAGAGATCTGTCCACACTCACTGATGATCATTTGAAAGACTGTTTAATAATTGGCATCAGCAGCTACTGTTCAGACTTCTCACACCTGGCTGACATCATTCAGTGCAGATCAGAATAATTGTAGGGTTTTTTTTGTTCCGTGGTTTGCCTTGTATTGTTAATATTATTAACATGATGTGTGTAAAAAGGTTTACATTCATTCATTATCTTCTTTTTATTCCTCTACTAGGGTCATGGGGGGTTTTCCATGTTATCCAGGGAAGAATGTTTCAGGCACTGGGCAGCTACACCCAGGACAAGGCGCCAATCTATCACTGGGCACACACTCATTCGTACACACTATATGGGTCAATTTAGAGCATTCAATTGACCTTGAATCCATGTTTTAGGACTGTGGAAGGAAATCGAAGAACACAGAGGAAACCCACGCAGACACAGAAACTCCACCTAAATTGGGATTCCATTTAAGATCCCCAGCACTGAAAGATAAACGTGTTAACCACTAAACCACCGTGTTGACTGATTTAAACATCAACACTTTGAAATAACATGAATCCTGGTAGATTACAAGGACCTGTTCACTGGGCATGGGAAACCCTACATGCGACCCTAATTACATACAGGAGAATCGAAATATCTGTTCTCTCTCTCTCCATAGGCAAAAAGAAAGGGCTGTATCATGCAGAATTATCCCCCTTTTTTACTTTATGATGTCATACACTTAATTATCTTGTTTACTTTTGCAATGTTAGCATCTTTGATGTCTTTGTCTGGGTCTTGATGCTACAAAAATCTCAGAGCACTCTTCTTTTAAGACCTGTTATTTGATTTTTCACTTTAATTAACACTTTGATTATTTTTATATTCTTTTGTTCTCAACACATTCCACTATCGACTAAATAAAGATTTTAAACTGAAATATTTTATTCATTAAGATCTTAAATGTTTTATTTTAGTGTTCCCTTTATTTTTTTGAGCAGTGTACAAAACTCAAATTTCAAATTCCTTATTAACGACGAATTAATTTGAAAGGGCAGCTGAACGTGCATTTTTGGAACTGTTTCAAAATATCCAGTTTTGATTAAAAAATTCCCCTTAATTGGTAATGTAGCTGCACAACCCTTCTCTTCTGTGATTGGAGGATGTTGGTCCTTATTATAACCTCGAAGATAGGATTGGCTCATGTAAGTGTCAATCAAGTTCAGGCTTGTTCTCAGTATTACGGGGGTGAACGTGAACGCGTTACCTCCAGTTTGCAGTTTCAGTCAGGACGGTCCCGCGCTGCTCTCTCATGTCGCCGTCTGTCAGCACTTTATTATAAATAACCGACTTTTACTTTCAGGATATTTACCGTATTTTTAAACAGAGTTATGTGGAGATATTCAGGCGCTAACCTGCACACCGTTTGCTTTATTTTGACGTTTTGGTTCGAGGTGAGTTTGTTAGGACGCCGTCGGTCCGGTTTAGTTTCTCACCTGGATGTGAGAGATTCAATTATTATTGTTATTATTAATATTATTATTATTTAGTAAAACTTTTGACGCATTTACGGATGAATAACAGAAATTAAACGACACCTATTCATTATAACATTAACGCATAACATTATATCAATGTACAATGTTTTTTTCAGTTATTTTTTTTCGCACAGTTTACTTTTTTTCCCTCAATGACCCTTTTACATTTTAAGTTTGAAATTTGACTTCTATTTCATATCTCAAGTTAATGTTTCTTCATATCATATATGCCGAGCCCTCCAAAGTTTTAATTTAAGTGCGTTTGTTTGGTGGAGAAAAAAAATTACATATTAAGAAACAAACATTTTGAATAAAATCATGTGTTCCACAGTTATTGGCACCCCTGGAGCTAGTACGTTTTATGAAAACTGGTATTTATGGTCCTTAAATCTGATTGGCTGAGCTGAATGTCTAGCCGTGACATTATTCACAATAACCCACAACTGTGACTGCTTCACCTTCATATAAGTGGGCGATATAAAATATATTATTTTTTTAAAAGTTTTTAATGAACTGTGTATTGTAGTTTGGCCACTAGACGGCAGTATTTGATTGTTAAAGAAACTGGATATTTTGACCTGCGGTCAGGGTTCATTTTAAAACGGGCTGGATTGTGTTGCTGAAGACATGTTTCTTAGTGATTTTGCTTACAGTGAACGCATTTATGGACAAAACTAGTTTTTTATTATAGTGTGTTGGAACCGTTTTATAAAAGCGATATGGCACTCAAGGTTGTGCACTATTGTGAATAAACCACGCGAAGAGGTGTAACGGCACTCTGCACAATAACACCTCTTTCCCATGATTTATTCACAATAATGCACACCCTCTTGTGGGTTATTGCTTTCGTACAACTTCCTTTTGTCAACAAGACAGCACTTTATCTTTTCCTATAACTCTTTACAAGGTGGGAGAATACAGAAAGAGTGATCTTGGACCTTTGCTCTTTGCACAACCCATCTAAATCGTCCAGAGTACTGGGTCTTCTCGTATGGGTCTTCTCGTATGCACGTATCCTCTTCAGCTCACTCCAGGTTTTCTATTGGGTTGATGTCTGGGAACTGAGATTGCCATGAGCTTGGTTTTGTGCCTTGTGAACCATTTAGGTAGATTTGGCCACATGTTTAGGGTCATTATCTTGCTGAAAGACCCAGTGACGACCTATCTTTAGCTTTGGGGAGAGCTCACCAGGTTCTGATTCAAAATCTTGAAAATCCTTACAAGGTTTACAGGTCCTTTGTTTTTCTTTATCTTTAGTGTTACGCCAGACCCACTTAGAGTGTTTGTTGCCATAAAGCTCTTTCTTGGTTTCATCTGACCAAAGCACATGGTCCAAGTTAAAATCCCAATATTTCTTGGCAAACTCCACCCATGTACACTTATGAGTATAACAAAGAAAAGGCTTTCTTATTAATTAAATTATCCCTAGAAACAAAATTTGTTTGCTTTGAATTTTTTTTTATTCCCACCTAACTGAACTCTATGCCACAGAAAGGCATCTTTCAAAATGTGAGGAGAGGAATGCTGGAGCCACAGTCTTGAATATGGCTTACTTTATAAAAAGTAATAAGGCATAAGAGTGCAACATCATGAATAAATCATGGGAAATGGTGAGAAGGCAGATCGCTGAGTAACTGGTTTCGGGTTTCTTTACCAATCGAATACTGTAATCTAGTGGTCAAATTCCAGAATGCAGGTTATAAAAAACGTCTGGAAAATAATGTATCGTATGTCATGCGTTAATATGAATGTAAAGTGGTCAGATTTCACTAGATGTAATATGGTAATTAATAATAATTTATATTTAGGTGTAATGTACTACTTGCACCTCTGTCTCAGGTCTGCTGGTCATCCGGTTATGTAGAGCTGCGAGTCATAAGTGTGGAAAATAGGAACAGCTCACGGGCGAGTGGCGCATGCTGCAGCGGGGTCATGCCAGTGGAGCAAGCGCAGGATGGAGCGTGCGGCGCCGCACAGTGCAGGACTTATATTAAAGTCTGTCTGAAGGAGTATCAGGTGGAGGTCATGCGCTCGGGCCCATGCACGTATGGAACCGGACGCTCAGATGTAATCGGAGGGAGTATTGTTCGGTTGCATGGATTCGGCTATGACCCGAACAAAGAAAACGACGTGGGGACGATCATTATTCCATTTCAGTTTGCTTGGCCGGTAGGTTCCAGCACTGAGTGCACATGTACAGTGTCTTCAGAAATGTATTACACCTGTTTAAAATACAGTTCCAGTTGAAGGTTTGGACACACCTTCTTTTATACCACTCACCATGTGGAGGGACTTTGTAGTTTTACATTTACATACTGTAGTACACAGAACATTTTTTTGTGTGGTTCATTATAAAACAAGTGGTTCTGGTCCTTAGATCTGAATCAGTTTTTCCAGCCGTGACATTATTGACAATAATGCACAACTATGAACGCTTCACATTCATATCGATGCATGATATACAGTACAGGCCAAAAGTTTGGCCACACCTTTTCGCTCAATGCGTTTTCTGTATTGTCACGACTATTTACATTGTAGATTCTACTGAAGGCATCAAAACTATGAATGAACACATGAGGAGTTGTGTACTTAACGAAAAAAGGTGCAATAACTGAAATTTTTCCATCGTCCTGCTACCGTTACAATAATCACGCGAAAAAACGTCAGGTCTTCAGCAGTACGCGCCTCTTTGTTTTTTTTTATTATTCATTTTTGTATTCCATCTATGTCGACTGGAACCTCTGCTTGCCCCGCCCACTTTGCATCACTTGTCACAGGCTTTTTTAACAGATATCAAACATACAGCTGTAGCTCGCAATCGTTTCGCTTATGTTGGGTCCATAAAAGCCCACCCCCCCCTTCCCACCTGGCATGTGATCTTACAGCTTAAAAAGGCTGCATACGGTCATCAGGCGGAGTTGGGTCAGCTGCACAAATGACCCTTAATGAACAATGCCATCGATGCTGCCCTTCGACCCCCCCCCAGCGCTACATGAAATAAATTTCATGCTATCGTTTGTTTTTGTCACATTGCCAGATTTATCAGTTTGTCTGTTTTTTTTCCTGTAGTTTGGCCTCTATGTATATAACCCTTGTGTTTATATTATTTTTATTTAATTTGTTTAATTTCTGTTATTGCTGACTGTACTGACTTTGTTTTTATTATCCTGTAGACAGCATACACACTGATTTTGGAAGCATGGGATTGGGACAATAGGACAACCAGTAATGACAGTGAGTAAAAAGAAACCTTTTACTTTACAGTTTCAGGAACAGATTTACAAGTGAGATCAACCTTAAACACTGAATTGCATTCGGGCAGCTACAACCAGGACACGGTGCCAATCCATAGCTGGCCACACACTCACTTACACATCCACACTACACAGTGGCAATTTAGCGGGCCAATTAACTTAAATCCATATTTTTTAATTTAAAAACCAGAGAACCCGATGCCACGCGGACATGCAGGGACATGGAAACTCCACCCAGGGATTTGAACCTGGATCCCCAGCTCTGAGAGGCGGATGTGCTAACCACTAAGTTACCATGCTGCCCCTCGATGAGACTGTTTCTGAGAAGGGGAAAAAAAATTACTGGCTGCCTTTACAAGAGGGCCAGAAACATCAGTACTGATCTGACATCTTAAGAATTCCTTATTTTTCCCCATTCTTTCTAAGAAAAAGTTATTTTAAATGCAAAACATTAACATTTTTTCAGCTCAGGCTGTGCATGCCATCTTCACTTCTCACATAAATATTTTATTCATTAAGATCTAGGATGTGTTACTTTAGTAGATATTTTTTGAGCAGTGTGTTTAAAACAAAGATTACCACAGTTAAAATAATCATGATATTAGTCCATTCTCTACTACCTGCACTATGTTAAAACTTGTTTGCATGCATTCCATGTGTCTAGGAGATTAGTAGACCTGAAAATAAGAACACACACACTTGCAGAAATAAATCATTTCTCTCTCTCTACCCAGCAAAAGTCTGTTATAGTCTTCTGCTTGCCATGCACTAAAGATAATTTATCGCAATTCTTATAATTAATTGATTGGGAGGGAATTTCACTTTTTAAATTAACCACAGGTCAGGATAAAGGCAAAAAAAGAAAATAGTTTTTATTTTGTTTCATGAATTCCATTACTATGCAGGGAGAAACTGAGCGAAGGAAGTGTGTGCGTGTGCATATATGTTCAGAGAGGGAATTTAATGTGGTGGTATTTAGTAGTGACATTTGTTCCTTTCACTTTGACAGTAAGCATAAGGCTTAAATATAGTTTCTGTTAAATTTGTAAATAACACAGTATGAACAATAACTTGTAATAAATTCTGAAAGCTTTAGAAATAGTGGGCTATCGTATACAAAGGTGTAGTTTTATATTATCACTGTGTTTTATTGTTTATTGCTTAAACATAGAAAATTCGAACATGGATTTCAATGTTTTAAAGAAACAAAACCAGTTTTAGCTTAACATTTTGTAGATTCCTCCTTTTTTTCCAAACTGTAGAAAAAATTTAAATGAGAATCTGCTAGTTCTCATTTATGTTCGTTTAACTATAAAAAATTCAATTTAAATGTTTTTATGGAAAAACGTATTGGAAAATTGAAAATAAAAATTAGTGCTTGCAAAAGAATAAAACCATGACTGATATGTGTTAATAAAGCAATAAGGCACGAGAATGCATTATTGTAAATAAACACGGGAAGGAGGTGTTGTTACTCAAAATGTTGTGGAGTATAGTTGCACCGCTTTCCAGTGATGTATTTACAGCATTTACATTTATATTTAGTTATTTAGCAGATGCTTTTATCCAACACGACTTACAAGTACCCTAACTTGATTGGGGTCAGAGCACAGGGCTGATACAGAACCCTGGAGCAAATAGGGTTAAGGGTCTTGCTCCAGGACCCACATTGGTAACTACAGTGGACCTGGCATTTAAACCAACAACCTTTTGATTGATAATCCAACACCCTAACCACTGAGCTACCACTCCCTCCCACACCCTCAAGGTACCTTATTGTTTTTATATAAAGCGATAAGGTTACAAATTAAAAAACGAGGTTTGATTCATAAATGTGTTTATTGAAAGCAAAATCATTAATAAATCTTACATGATGTAATCTTGTCCAGTTTTTAAGGTGATCGCAAAGTATCAGGTTTCTGGTTTCTTTTACAAATACAATCTAGTGGACAAATTACAGAATGCAGTTTATAAAAAAACATTCATACAACATTTGGTAATTTTTACAGATTCTTTAATCCAAAGCAATTTACAAGTTTCTCAAATAGGTTGGGTCAGAACACGGAGTGGATACAGCACTCCTGGAACAATGGTATTAAGGGTCTTCACAGCGAAAACCAGCCCAAAACCCAAACCACTGAGCTACCAGTCCCTCAGGAAAACAATGTCCCACATTGATACAAATGTGAATTGGTCAGAAATGTGCATTATTGTCAATAATGTCATGGCTGGACCAATAGCTCAGCCAATTTGATTTAAGGACCGGTATTTACCCGTTTATCCGAATTGTCACCCCCCCCCCCCTCTTTTTTTTTTACCGACACTTTTTAACTGTTTTTAATTGAAATTTTATTCTTGCTTAGTGCAAAACCTAAAGATCTTAACAGTAAGTGGTCACCTTTGAGTTTTCACAAGGTCCTGTAACTATAATTTTGTTTAAGGTCTTATATCTGGTGTTTTGCCATGCCTTTTTAAATCAATTCTTAATATTGTTTTATCTTTGGCTCCTAAGTAGTTTAAGGCTCATAGAAACAATGATTTAGGAAACCATACAGCATGTTTTTCAAGTTTTTACAGCAAGTCTTTTTACATTTGTAAGGTTTATAATACAGATGTAGCACAGTTTTATTTATTAAGGGTGTAATGCATTAAATGCGTAAACATTTGTTCATTACAGGTGCTGATTTACTAATCGAGAGGAGTGTACATCGTGGAGAGATAAACCCTGGTGAGTGGCAAGTGATTCAGCATCCCGGTGTCACTGCTGATATTCAGTACAGTGTGTTTGTACACTGCGATCATCAGTACTACGGCAGTAAATGCAACAAGCAGTGCCGTCCACGTGATGATTATTTCGGCCACTATGACTGCGATCATAATGGCAACCTGCAGTGTTTGGAGGGCTGGACAGGACCCAACTGCAGAACAGGTGTGTGTGTGTGTGTGTGTGTGTGTGTGTGAGGATGTGTGTGAGTGTG
>JAOUQT010028173.1:0-11529 GCA_025769995.1 Xyliphius kryptos
GTGTGTACCCAGCGATGGATTGGCGCCCTGTCCTGGGTGTATCTGCCCAGCGCCCAAAACGTTCTCCCCTGGATGGGTATGGAGAAGGCCCTCTCCCCATATAAAGGAATAAAAGGAAGATAAAAAAATATATAAGTAATGTAAGTTTATTTGTGTTCTTTTTGTTTACATTGTGTAGAAACCCCTCTAACGTTACCAATATATCTAACATTACATTTTCTTTGTATTTTGCATATATTCTTATTTTATATTTGTTTCATTTTTGTAGCGTGTTGTAAATAGTAATAATGTGTAAAAAATAGTCTAGTCATTTCTGTAACCTAAATGCGGAGGTTTGTAAATATTTTATAAATCTACTTAGTTGAATGTGGCGAATCTGTAGATGTGTTTTTCAGGACTGTGATCGCCTCAGTAAAGGCAAGATGGCGACTTCGGGGGGTAAACAGTGAGTAATTAAAATGTTTTTTATTTTCTTACAGAAATTAATATTATACGTAGTCACTTTTGTGGTATCAACTAAAACACATTTATCAATTCCATAGGTGTAGGTTAGGATTCTTATGGAAGCGGTACTTGTTAGCATGTAGCTGTATTTTAACGCTAAAGCGAAACTGGCACTAAATTAATAATTGAGTTTTGTTTCTCTATTTGAAATCTTTTCTTGACGGTAAATACTGGTTTACTGATGGTTTAATTAATTTGTGTTAAACGTTTGACCATTTAATTACATTAGATGTTGTTACTGGATCAGTAAAACCCTTGTTTCTCTATTATGCAGTGAATCACAGCTATATAAAAAACAAGCCTGGTTGATTATTTTTTTAAGGGGACACGTGAGAACCTGGGATTGCTAAACTTAAGTCATAATAAAAGTAATAGACTTGTACAGTGTGTAAAGCACACACCAAAGTGCACCCAGATTTTACACAGCTTTCACAATGGAGGAAGGATGATGTATCTAAATAAAATAATTAATGCGTCTCCCAATATTGTTGTCCATAACGTGTATGTGCATAAAAAGCTAGTTTTTTTTATGTCTTTAAACCTTTTGATCATCTACATTTACATTTAGTCATTTAGCAGATGCTTTTATCCAACGCGACATACAAATGAACACAAATCAGTAGATAAGGGGGGGAAAAACAGCTGATCTGGTTTATTTATTTATTTATTTAAAGAATAATAAAGGCAGTCACGGTGGCTAAGTGGTTTGCATGTTCGCCTCTCAGTGCTGGGAATTCCCAGTTCAAATCTTAATCTGGGTGGAGTTTCCATGTTCTCTGCTTGTCTTTGTGGGTTTCCTCCGGGTTCTCCGGTTTCCTCCCACAGTCCGAAAACATGGATTCAAGGTAAATTGGCTGCTCTAAATTGCCCCTATTGAGAGAGTGTGTGAGCGTCCAAAGATCCAGAATGAACATTTTTTTTTTAAATGTATTCAAGCTATTTATTGAAAACCAGGACTGTCAATAGTTAAGCTGCAGTAGCTACAATTATATTTATTTTGTTATAATATTCAGGTATGGACTTATCATACCACAGAAGAGTGCTTCAAAATCAACCTCTCTTCCACGACCTTCTGTGTTTGGAGACGACTCGGATGATGAGGTACTTTCCTCTACATTTTTATTTATCAGCTGTTAAGTTTTCCATGAACCATTTTTTTTTCTTCCACAGACCTCTGTTGGTGAGAGTTTACAGAAGGAAGCGATCAAAAAAAAAATGATGAAGCAGGTAAACACATCGCTGGGTACATACTCACACAGCCCCACACACACATACACACACTTGACAGGGAAATTTAGAGCATTCAATTTACTTTGAAGCCATGTTTTTGGAATGTGGGTGGAAACTGGAGAACCCGGAGAAAACCCACGCAGACACGGGAAGAACATGGAAACTCCAACCATATTGGGATTTGGACCGGGAATCCCCAGCGCTGAGAGGAGAATGTGCTAACCACTAAGCCACCAGGTCCTGTAAATGCAACCCATTCTTAATAAAGAATTTTTTGATTGATTTTGATAATTCTCGCTTAACATAGCAGTGGAAGAATCTTTCTAACTTATGGTATTTCATAATGCTAAAACATTCAGCATTTTCAAGAATCAACTCAAAACACATTTCTTCAAGAAGCACATTCTAATACTACTACTACTAATAATAATAAAATGGAAACATCCAGACATTGATACCAGATTGGATAGTGATCAGCTGGTCTCTCCTAAATTACTGATTGTTGTTGTTCCCTTATTTGTACGTTGCATTGGGTAAAAGTGTCTGCTAAATAATGGGATATAAAGTAACTTTTATAGGGGGTTAATTTTTTTACAAAGTTATCTATCTTAAGTCACATTGTGTTTTGTTAATTTATTTGCTGAGATGTTAAGGGTCAAAAAAAATCTTTTTACATTGTAGTTTAGATTTAACTAGATTTAATCAGGATGAAAACATATTTATATCATATATAATTTTTCCATTAATAAAAAAGTATTAAATTCAATTAAACCCTGTAAATAATGTTTGAATTCAACCAAATGTTTTGTTTTGTTTAGTTCCGGGTTCCATTTCAGTGCATCTTTAGTGAGTTCTGTATAAAGAAGTGTGTTTGAAATGTGATCATCTGTATTTATATTAGACTCGGCTTGAAATGCAGAAGGCTCTGGAGGAGGACAGTAGTGTTTATGAATATGACAGTGTATATGATGACATCCAGAAACAAAGACTCGAAGGCAATAAGAAGTTGCTAGGAGGCACTGATCGAAAGGTACTGTAGTGCTTAAACACACACACACACACACACCGGGGAAATTTAACTTGTTTCTAAACTCACTATTCGGTTTATCAGGTCCACTTACTGTAAATTATTATCCCATGGAGGTCTGGATTCGGAATCAAAGTGGAAAATCAAATGACAGGCTGATCAACCTTCACTGGAAATTCCTTAAGACAAGTTAAAATGAGGCTCAGTAGTGTGTGTGGCCTCTACGTGCCTGTATGACCTGACTACAATGCCTGGGCATGCTGCTGATGAGGCGGTGTATGTTCTCCTAAGGCCCCCTCCATGTCTCCTGGTGTATTGGCCTGTCTGCAACTTCTGTCCGCCTCATGCTACCGCTGTGGTGAGAGAAAATACAAAAGTGAGCAAAACATCAGGCAGAAAGGATGAGAACAGAGAAAAGGTGTTTGGTCACCACCTGCAGAACCACTCCTTTATAGGGGTTGTCTTGCTAAGTGCCTCTCATTTCTACCTGTTGTCTGTTCCATTTGCACATCAGGTGAAATTGATACACAATCAGTGTTGCTTCCTAACTGGACAGGTTGATTTCACAGAAGTGGGGTTGACTTGGAGTTACATTGTGTTTTTAAGGGGTCCCTTTATTTTTTGGAGCAGTGTAGTTCTACAGTTACAGGTCACTGATTTTTTTTTTGCCCTAACCCATCATATCATCCCCATATACAAAATAATCTATGCAGACTGTGTATCTTTCAGTATCATGGCCCCGGCCCCAAAAAACATACAAACTGCCCAGCATGGTTTTGTAGAGGTGATAAGTTAACCACTAATCTCTCAAAATCATTACACCCTTAAATAGTAAGGTTTGAAGTTCAATATTTTTATACTTAGGAAAAATAATGTGACATTACAAATACTTTATTCCTTTGCAAAAAAAAAATAAAATACAAAATGTATCTTTCAATTAGGACGGCATGGTGGCTTAGTGGTTAGCACATTCACCTCTCAGTGCTGGGGATTCACAGTTTGAATCCCAATCTGGATGGAGTTTCCATGTTCTCCCCATGTTTACGTGGGTTTCCTCCGGGTTCTCCGGTTTAGTCCCACATTCCAAAAACATGGATTCAAGGTAAATTGAGTGTTCTAAATTGCCCTGTATAGTGTGAGTGAGTGTGTACCCAGCGATGGATTGGCGCCCTGGGTGTATTATGGGGCAATTTTATATGAGAATTTGGGCTGCTTGATTTTGGGCATATTGTACAGAGTGAATGATATTTTTTGGTGAGCCAATAAAAAGACAGTTTCAATAGTAATCAATAACTAACGATTGAACTTAATTCCTTGTTTAGCCCAAGTACATACAGCAGCTAATACACGCTGTGGAAAACAGAAAGAAAGAACAAGAGCGCAGAGATGAGCGAAAGATCCAGAAAGAAAGAGAGGCGGAGGGTGAAAAGTTTGCTGATAAAGACGCATATGTTACTTCAGCCTACCGACAAAAGCTAAAGGAGCGACAGGAAGAGCTGGAAAGAGAGAAGAGAGCAGCAGAGATTGAAGGTAAGATAACAAACCATTAACAATATTTTATTATAATAGTTTTTATTTAATACCAGCTTCATAAGGGGAAGAAAAAACATACAGAATAAAACATCTTACGCATCACCTACAGTATATATGTGTTTCCTCTGCGCACGATAGCACAACTCTTGGCCAGCAATCACTGAGGTTAAATCATGTGGAACCTGTTAAATGACAAGTTTTAAAAGCAATAGGTTGAAAGTTTTATTTACGAAATTAAAACCTGACTGGTAAATTTCTTTCAGCTGCATTGGATGTGAAGAAACAGAAGGATCTGAGTGGATTTTACAGACACTTTCTAAATCAGACCGTAGGAGAAGAGTCTGTTCCTGACCGGAGTGCTAACGGGTGAGATTCTAAATGACAGACCTGGATCTTTATATTTTTTAATGTAATGTTATTGTTACTGTAACATTGGAGTGCCTTTAGAAATTATTTTTTAAAATTCAGTCAGGTCCTGTTAGAAGAAATTACATCATGCCAAGGTCTAGACCATCATAATTCCAAGGTCTAGACCATCATAACTTGTGTTATGATTTAGTGCCATATCCTGTAACTTCATGTAGCCTAATAGTTCTATCAGCATTTTATCTCATCAACAACTGAAAACGAAATTACAAATATCCTAAAACATAAATGACAATTTATTTTAAGTATATTTTTTAAAATGCTGAAGTGAATTAATTATTTATAAAACACATTTTCCCTTAAGTAAAAACAGGAGCTACATTAAAGAAACATATTGTACAGTACATTATAAATTGTGCACTTTTTTAAAATGTTTTTGTTATTTGGAAACATACAGATATTACAGATACAGAGTGTTTTACTCATATAAGTATGTCTTTACGTACTCTTTGACTTCTGCCATCCCACGTAAATGAGGTCAATGCTTGATCAATATTTTTAAAAAAGGATTTGGGTAAGTAAAGTGGTATACACCTGAAAAAGATTAAGAAATTTAGGAAGGAAAAAGTCACATTTTTTAAAGAACACCTTTCATTAACTCAGGGGTCACCAACCTTTTTCCCCCAGAGCTACTATAAGAGTACATATTTTAAGAGTAATATGAGGAGCTACTTGTTTGATTACATATTTTTAAGTCATTAAAATTTAGTATTCCTTAATTGACACATATTCACGCTTTGAAGATGTTTTTTTTTTTTTTAATTAAGTCATAACTGAATAGAGAGGAAACTACAATCAAAATCACCAGTCTATCCATACATTATTATAAAAAAAGGGTAGTTTTGGTTCTTCTGTACTCCGCTTGCACATTGTGCCTAATAACACCTCTTTTCCATGGTTTATTTACAATAACGCATGCCCTTTCATGCTTTATTATGTCATCCTTCTGTTAGTGATTTCAGTGTTTTCACAACTTAATCTTGTACTTTTCGAAGAACTACTGGTGGAATCATAAAAGCAATTTTAGATTCACACTAAAGCAGCCAAAGTCACTTCAATAATCAAAGATGAAGACCTAGGTTATTTAAAGGTGATGGGAGTCGTGGCCAGGGCCTAATTTTCAAGACTCCCACATCAAGCATGACCTTTAAACCAGACAAACCCTAAAAAAAATTCATATTATATGTAAAATCTACATTTCTGCACAAATCTGACTTTACAAAGTTTTCAAACACATAAAAGTAAAAAAAAAATATTTAAATAAGACGAAAAATATAGGACATGTTTATTTATTAGTGATTATGATGCTCTCTGTCCAATCTGTGAATGACAAAAATGAACCTTATAATTAGCAGACCTTAGATATGAAGGTGAATATAAAGTCAGATGTTTTCCTTTAGTATGATGAGTGGGTGTTCTGTATTCAAAGAACAGGGATATATCTAAGTCTGATCTTTACAACATGTTTGTGTGGATGAAGACTTTTGAAAACTTCAGAAAGAGAGCTATTTATTCTCAACCGGCTGAAAAAAGTCACAAGCCAATTTTAACCCCCTCAGTCCAGAGACAGAATCTTAAACCACATCCAAAGTGCACAAAATTTTATTCATTTGATTTTATTTCTCATAAATGCAGTGTAATTATTTGCCCTGTAAATTCCATATGTACATTCAGTGATTGCATGATGACTAATAACTAGATAATAATTGCACCTTGCAGGCAAGAGAAATCAAAGGTTCAGAAGTCGCCACTTAGACCCTCCCCTCCTGCTGAAGCCAACAGTGATGCTGAATCCCACAGTGATGAAGTGCAAGCAACCTCCAATTCTGAGTTCAGCAAGAGCGGGACCAACAGTGGTCATTCCAAACGGCAGTACCGCAGACGATCGAGCTCATCCAGCAGCGCAGACGAACGAGACAGGTACAAGAAGCAAGAAGAAAGGAGGAGTCACAAAGAGAGAGACAGTGGCAGGTCGAAGGATCGAGAGAGAAAAGATGAACACAGTCACCGGAAAGAGGACAGAGACCACACCAGAGACCGGGACCGACACCGCGACAGGGAGAGTGAAAGAGGGCGAGACCGAAAGGACCGGGGGAAAGAAAGAAATGTGGAGGATAGACACAGGAGGAACAGAGCAGACAGTGAACGAGAGAAAACCAAGGACAAAGACCTCAAATCAGAGGACAAGGAAAAAAGAAAGGAACCTGCTGAAGAAAAGGGAAACCAGGATGAAGAGGTAAAACAGAAAACAGAGGCTGAAGATGGAGAGAAAGCTGGAGAAAAAGCCCCCAGCAAATTTGCAAAGCGCAGCAGTGAACAGACTGTGAGCTCGGCCAGAGAAAGATACCTTGCCAGGCAGATAGCTCGCACTACTGCTAAGCCCTACATTGAAAAAGATGATGACTGAGCAGATCTGTCATGTTAGGGGAACATCCTTATCTGGAAATGTGAAATATTGAACATTAAACATGGTCATTAATGTTTTTGTTTTCACTGTAAGTTACTCTTCCACTGAACCGATTACTGATTACTAAAGCAATGACGTACAAGAGCCTTTGCATTATTGTAAATAAATCAAGGGAAAAAGGTGTTGAGCTCGACATTAAGCAGAGTACTTTTACACCTCTTTTTTAGTGATTTGTTTACAATGATTCACAACCTAAATGGCTGTATATTCAGCTGTGACATTGTTGACAGTAACACACATCTCTGACCGCTTCAAATTCGTTTCAATGCCTCATACAATACAATTATTCTCCCAAAGTTTTTTTGTAAACTGCATCCTGTTATTTGCCCACTAGATGGCAGTATTTGATCGTTAGAGAAACCTTAAACCTGTTATTTGGAGATCAGTGCTCATTTTGAACACCAGACTAGATTACATTGCGAAACACTTTCAATAAACATATTTACGAAACAAACCTTGTTTTTTTTTGTTGTGTATTTCTTCAGATTGTGCATTATTGTGAATAAATCACAAGGTGTAACTGTACTCTGCTTTGTGTCGTGCCTAACAACACTCTTTTCTTGTGATTTATTTGCAATAATGTACGCCTTCTGGTGCCTTATTGTTTTAATAAAATGGTTACAAACTCACTAAAATAAATATAAAAACAAGTTTTGATTCATAAATACATTTTCTAAAAGTAAAATTATAAACTGGTCTTCCGTGACGTTATCTAGTCCGGTTTTTAAAGCAAACGCTGACCAGAATTCTGGTTTCTTTAACAATTAAATACGGCCATCTAGTGGCTAAATTATAGAACACACTATGAAAAAAAACATCCACAACAGGCTTATTGCTCTGTTTAAACTAATCTATAGTTTATGATTTAAAATAATGTATATCAAGCGTTGACACGAATGTGAAGCGGTCATGTTGTGTTTTCAATGTCATGGCTAAAAAAACAGCTCAGCCAATCAGATTTAAAGACCAGAACTACTTGTTTATAGACACCTTTACTGACTTAGCAGCATCAGGTAATTAACATATAAGAGCATGTTTATTATAGATTGTCATTATTTATGATGCTAACGTCTCGTAATGCTTTCTATAAGATCTGCATGTCTGTTGTCCTAAAGCGTCCCAAGTGGAGTGAGGCCTATTAAAAGATCCAACGTCAGCTCGTTCACATCAAGTCTTTTGTGGCCCATGAGTGTTACATTGGTCTGCAGTCATGTAAAGCTTTTACTAAAAACAATAGGCACAATTTAGCAGATTTAATTTCTAAAAATCCTGTGTATACCATGACTAAAAGTTCTGTCACTAGAACTACAAAACCTAGTACCTATGCGGAATTATGGATAGTGGTGTAGTTTTTAGCCATAGTTTAAAATAGTGAAATCATTTACCTGCATTTCATACGTTTTTCTTGTAAAAATTCTTATAGTCATGTAACTTAAAATTTTACACACCTTTCACTCTAATGTACAAACATTTTTGTATATAAACGAGTTCTCTCATCTTTCATCATCCTGAAGAATAGGGTTGTGGGCAGGGGTTCTCCATGAACATCCAGGTGAGAACGTGGCAGGTGCTAAGCAGATACACAGGACAGGGTGCCAATTCATCGCTGGGCACAAATTTACTCTCACACACTTTGTATGTGCAATCTAGAGCAGTCGGTAAACCTGGAATCCATGTTTTTGAAGTTTGGGAGGAAACTGAAAAAACCCACTCAAATATGAGGGGAACATGTAACCTTCCCTCAATCGAGATTCCAACCTGGATCCCCAGTGCTGAAAAGCGAGCATGGTTTCCAGTTTCTGTAACAATTAAAAACTGAAGCAATCAGATGTGTGTATTATTTTCAATAATTAAATAACGACTCAGCCAACCAAATTTAATGTCTTGGAACCACCTGTTTTTTTTTTTTAATTATTAAATCGATATAACCCCTATCCTTTCCCGGCTTGACTATTGTAATGCATTGCATGCGGGTTTTCGAGCTTGTACAATCGGGCCTCTACCGCTGGTCAATAACTCAGGAGCTTGTCTTGTGTTCAACCAATCCAAGTGACGACCATAACTCCTTTGGCTTCCTATATTCAGACTCTGGTCTACAGGTAAATCTCTGGACCTTCTCCCTCTTACCTGAATTTTATTTTTCAAAGACACACCCCAACTCATACATACCCTTTAGTGATGTGTTGCCTGTTGATTCAACTTCACTATGGTGCCAATTTTCACTCTTATCGTTCACCACTGCCAAATGATGGAATGGAACTCTTGTCATTAATGGTGAGACATTCAGCATCTTCAAGTTGTGTCATTGTTTTTGAAACTATTGTGTATTTTGACTAAAACAATCAGCTGTAAATTGTCTTTGGGACACCTCTCAGTTATAGTGCATTATATGGTATGTTAAAAGAAACCATGTAACCACAGCAAAAAGGTGTTTACCATATTATAAAGGGGGCAGTTGTAGGCTTGCGGTTAGGGAACCAGCCTTGTAACCTAAAGGTTGCCGGTTCGATTCCCAGTCCCTCCAAGCACTATGGCTGAAGTGCCCTTGAGCAAGGCACCTAACCCCAATTGCTCCCCGGGCGCCATATAAAAGGCTGCCCACCGCTCCGGGCACGTGTGCTCACTTCACCAGTGTGTGTATTTGTGTGTGTTTCACTGCACGGATGGGTTAAATGTGGAGGACAAATTCCTCTGTGTGTAAGCACAGTAGGCAAAAATCAATCACTTTGAATCCCATAATGTAACTGGAATGTAGATCTGTGGACCTGGATATTACATCCTGCTGCTGTACTGATTACGGAGCAAACACTCTGTCCATCATCGGATTTTAATCATTAATCAATCAGTAAGTCATTCATTTAATAAGTAACACCTATAGTTTCTATGCATTGTTAGTAACTCCAGAAAAACTGCTCCATCATCATGGCGCAGGTCTGTTTTTATAAGGTCTCCAGTATATTAATATGGTATACAGTAACAGGGTACTGATGTCATCACCAGTTAACCCAGCTGTTAGTCAGAGGGTCACAGTTCCATTTTGATCTTATGCATGAGGTCCTTCTGGTCGATCATCTCCCCCTGCCTGTTCCATCGGTGGTACGCCAGCAGGGCGATGTTCTTGGCTGCCACGGAGCTCATCTCCATGGCGCTCGCCGCCCACTCAATGCCGTTCAAGTAGTACAGGCTGTCATGCAGGATCATGGGCGGCATTTCTGTGGCGCTTCCGTAATGGGGATACGCCTGCCATTCTGTTACCTGCACCGAGTAATATGACTTGAACAGGGTCTTCAGCTCGTCTTTCTGCAGCGGCTCGGGGGAGAAGACCTTATAGACTCGGGCCTCGTGCGGCTGCTTGCGCCGAAAGCCGGCGCTCACGTTGACAGGGCAGATGCTGGCCACGCTGTTAAAGAACAGCTCTGGTGTTCCTGTGGTCAGGACGCTCGTGAACGGAAACAGCTTGGGGTCTGGAAATCCAAAGTAGCTGCAGTTGAGGTAACCGTGGACGATTGAGGCCACCATCTGATGGTAGGATCCGTGTACGTCTGCTAGCGGGGCCTCAAAACCCTGGAAGGAGATGCCAGAGTGGACGTTCTCCTGCAGAGGAGTAGCTATGACCACTATATCATAGAGGTCTGAGGCATTCTGAGACTGTGTGGTGTAAGAAATGATATACTGATGCCCTTCATCTAAAAAAGAGCAGAACATGAAGATGTCATGGAATGGCATTTAAATAAAAATCAGTTAAAATAACGTGTTCTTATAAAACGGGAATCACTTGGAACCTTCTGATATGTGACAGGGCCCATATTGAGCTGCTAAATGAACTGCTGTGGTGGAACAGCAGGGGTCAGGGCAATAAACCAGGTTAGCTGCTGATCTGTATGTAGTTATGATGTCACAACCTCACATTACATAAAGACATCTGCTAAATGCCATTTAATAGTGATTATCTGCATCAGAACTTTAGTGTTTGCTTTTGTACAACAGAAATGCATTTCCTTCTTATTTCTAAGTTTTTAATCTCGTGTTTATTCCCTTAAGGTTTTTCTGTTCATCTCTATATACACTGCTCAAAAAAATATGGGAACACTTAAACAACACAATGTAACTCCAAGTCAACCACACTTCTGTGAAATCAACCAGTCCAGTTAGGAAGCAACACTGAATGTGAATCCATTTCCCTTGCTGTTGTGCCAATGGAACAGACAACAGGTAGAAATGAGAGGCAAAACAACCCCAACAAAGGAGTGGTTCTGCAGGTGGTGACCACAGACTAGGGCTGCGCAGCCTCTTAAAGAAACATGAACGTAGTAGACAAAGACAAAAAAAAAAAAAACTTTTC
>JAOUQT010028183.1:0-11529 GCA_025769995.1 Xyliphius kryptos
CACACACCACACACACACACACACACACACACACACACACACACACACACACACACACACACACACACGCACACACTGTTTGTGGGTTAGCAGCCCCAATGTTAATAAATAATCACACAGTGGATTGTATACGCAGAATATAAGTGAACATTGTTAGTGTTCATAATCCTGACGTTATTACGATCACTGCAGCTTTCTCCCTCATTATCTACAATCCGCCAGCAACTGAAATTAAAAACGACACATCATCATCATCATCATATGCCTTTAACATCTGCGCAACTGTGCAAACCCACAGATTACTGACAAATAAAGCAATTTTTCAGAAAAATACGTCAGAAAATATTTTGCCAAGTTGCTTGTTACTTACGTGATTGTTTTAGTTTCACATAAAATAATAATAAAATAATGCAAATTCTTGCGTTTATAACGAACATTAGCAAATCTAGAAAGTAAAAGCATTTTAAACAAAAGTTTGTGTTCATAAAGTTAAGCTCTTCTTAAAATATGTTAATCAATTAAATCGAAAAATGCACCACAGAGGTATCAAAGGTATACATTAGGATTTACATGGGTATTGGCTGAATTAAAGCAATAGAGTAGTCTTCTTTAAGTTTTTTTAAAATACCTGCCAAAAATATAACCTTAGGAAAACTTCAAAAAAAATTATATTTAAGCAAGACAAAACAAAACAAAAAAACAAACAAATTAACTGGTTTTGTTCCTACACGTACATATGGATATTTCCTTAAAACAAACTAGTTTTATTAGAATATCTGAATCCTGTTAAATTCTTAATTTAATTAGAGCTGAATGCATGCAACTTTATATTCCCCCGAAGATTTTTATCTTCACAAGTTTCTGATGTTGTTTATTTGTGTTAGGATTTACAAATTTACTTAAAGAATAAATACCTCTATATCATGAGATAATAATTATTGCTGTTTATTATCTGCTGATAATAATATATGATCAGATGCGGACCAGATTTTAAAAGCATACGTTACAGTCGTATTTATTCCAGGACACGGTCAACCCTTAACCCATAGGTTGTTTTGTTGCAAGTACCAAACCTTTTTAACTAAATATTTTGCATATGGTATAAGATTTCTGTGACGACTCACCTATAAGTTGATGCATAAAAAATCCTTTATACGCAACCCATTTACTATGGTATTCATTACTAGCTCTTTCACGCATTATGGTCACTACAGTGGACAGCAACTCAATAGCTGTTTTCTTCGTTATGCATGAGTTTTCATGTGACAGTTGCACAACACCTCAGAGTGGATGCTATTGTGCCTTGCAATATGCTGTTTGTCACAGGTTGTTATGTGATTAGAGTCATCTGTGTTTTTGACGTAAAATGTTTTTACAATATTGAATAATTGTGAAGTATAGTTTAAGATCATTAGAAACACATTTTAGTGTTCAAAAAAATTTATTTTATTGACTGTTTTTAAGAAAACACAGTTCATAGTTGACGTTCAAACGCATGTTGTCCACCCTAATAGACATATCAGCAACTCCTTAAAAAATATATTCAAAAATATATAGATTTTGTCTCATGCCCAAAGAGTAACGAAAACAATTATAATTTTTTTTATCATAATTCATTCATGAAAGGTTAATTTGATCATTTTGTATTTTTTGCGAAATTTTACTTTGGAGTAACTAAAATATTTGCAGTACTGTATATATGTGTAAGAAAGGGAGCGAACATAGTAAAAGGAAAAAGCAAATGTTCCTCATGGGGGGCAGTTGATTAATTTAAACTGCAGTCCAGCAACACTTATTCTCTGTAGCCATAGCTGTATGAAGTGTGTGTGTGTGTGTGTGTGTTTGCGTGCTTGTGTGTGTGTGTGTGTGTGTGCGCGCGTGCGTTATGCACCATTAGGTATTTGCAGAATCTGTTTGAATACGGCACCAATTAGAGAGAGTTTGAGAACCCTCTTCGAGGTTCCACACCAGTCTCTGCCACTCAGCCAACCTTCTTTCATGCTCGGTCTATTCTTTTGAGTATTCTTTTAATCTCTTGTCCCGCTTCCATTCTCTTTTTATTTCTTTTCTGCTGCCTCATCAGTCTTCTGTAATGTTCCTTTGTTTTGTCTTTATATCAGTTCTCTTCAACCGCTAAATGTAAAGTATTTTGTACACCAGTTCAATGTACCTAAAACCGGCTTTAAATAGACACTATAACACAAAAAACCTGGAAATAATATTTATTAATATACTTCCCTGATTTTTCAGGCTGTCTGAGGTATTTGCAAAGAAGCAAAAATATTTGTAAGGTCAGTAAAAATGGCATACCTAGTTTACATGTCTATTAACTGAATGCAAAGTTTTAATTTACAGCTTCAAAACTGTAATATAATTTGGTAAATTGGTTATTTTAATGATTAGTCTTTGTGACTGTACTTAGTCTAATAGAACACACTGTTCTATTAGCCAAACTATACCCGGTTCATTGCCTCCCAAAAACTCCTGCTACCAAAAGAAAAAAAGAAATGTATTTATCTATTATTTAAATTTATAAATTTAGTTTAACTTTTGTTTAGATTACATGACCCATGTATGCAACGTGAAATGTTAGTCTATAAACAATTATGCATTTGCCAACTATATTGAGAACTTTATTAAAGCCTCATTGAGTTTTCAAATTAGAATTTTGTTAATGTGTTATTTTGTAATATTTAGGTATTTTATGTTTAACAGCTAACAGATTGTGTTCTCACTTGTATGTTGTTCTGGATTAAAGAATCTGCTAAATGACTAAATATATAAATGTAAATGTCTATTACCAATTAGTTGTTCTTTACCTTATTAATAATAGTTTACCAGATTGCATATGTATGCATTAACTAACACACGTCTTATATTAATATTAAGTATAGCTTTTATAGCTTCCCAAACTGACGAAGTGTATGAAATGCTGCTCATATAAGTGTAATCATCTTAGACCGTCGCCGGAAGTCAATTGTGTACAGATGAAAAATGAAATGTCGCAGACGTGTTTTTTTTTTTTTTTTTTTTTTTTTTTTTTGAATTTAGGTTGTTATGTGTATAAAAGATCCTGCCTTATTAAATGGAAGTGACATTTGTGTAAAATTAAAAAGACCTACAAGCAACAACAACTTAGCTGTAAAATTTTGACACACATTTTAGTGCATAACTTGTACCAGCCAAACCCCCACACACACACATTTTTAAACATTGTTTATGTATTAGTGCCTTTAATGTCTATTTACTTGCTTTTTACAAGTCTATGGCTAGAAATGATGCCAGGCATTCAAGTAGATGGTATAAAGCAACTTACAAATGACTTACTGTGTGTGTATTAAATGGCACACACAATAGCAGTGATATTTGTTTCCAAATGACCTGATCAAATCTGTATTTGAGGATGGCAGGAAGAAAAAACCAACACTAAAGTTTGGCATCAGATGGATAATGATCTGGTGCCATATGTATACAGTTTACCAAAATCCTCTCAGAAAGCTAATACATTTCAGCTATAAGTTTTAGCTTAAAACTGATTCTGGACCAATAAGATACTAAAATAAGACAAAGGATAATCAGAAATTGCCTACTTGACTTTAGTTATTAAATATAGTCCAGTAAGCACTGTTTAACATATAAAGAAACAGGCTTTTACAGTTAGAAAGAATGTGATATTCAAGTAACCTTATATGTACCACATATACTTTAATACAAATGTATAAATGTCATTTGATGTAAACTTAAAACATCACATCACTACCACAAACGTTGTGCTAAAAATGAATCTCCATTTTCAGACATTTATGCCTTCTCAGCTTGATCACATGATTCAGCTCAGGTGGAGTTATTAGATAGCACAGGTGACTCTGGTTATTTACTTCCAAATGGCTTCCAAATCAGTAAGTCACCCAGGGAATTTTTCTACAATTTTATTCTTTGTCCATACATACTGTCTAGAAATATGTAAGCAGTTTCAGATGCAGAGCTAAGTAACTTGCTAAGTATTATTTAAAAATATATATTCTATTTAGTTGGTATTTCTATTTAAACATAACTTATATACTAATAATATTAACATTATTAATAATAATAATAATAATAATAATAATAATAATAATAATAATAATAATAATAATAATTATTATTATTATTATTATAATTATAACTCCAAGTGTTTGAAGCACTTTTTACCTTTTTGTCTTTTCCACCATTTTATTCTTTGTATAACAAAGAATTTCTATTCAGTCAATTTCTAGCAGTCTTTTATCTAAGGAGTCTGTATGGGGATCTCTATTATGGGCTACTTTTAGGAATAAGAATCTTTGTGTATGACCCCTTCAGCCTAAAAATAATAATACAACATAAATTGCCTTCTTTGAGGAATCCTTAAATTACAGAATGCCCAATAAACATGTAAAGTTCATAAAACATTGCACCTTCATCTGGGATTCATTATGCAAATTATCTTTAAATTAAATAAACACATTTACTCTCCAATATTTTGGGAAAATCCTTCCAGCAGAGTTGTCTTGATAGTGATAAAAGAGCCTTCTTCTTTTAAAAGCCTTCTTAAATTTGTAAGGCACTTGTATGCCTTTGGGATTTGAGCGTGTTTCCATATACTTTTCCAAAGTAAAAACTTCAGTACATCATACTACATTGTGGCTTAGTAAAGCAGTCATTGTGTAATTCATAGTTTTGACAATGCTGACTGATGTAAAACATGCAACTGGATAGTTGTAATAATTTTCTATTAAACAATTAATATTTATATAGTCTTAATAGCAGCTGTTAAAGTACATTTGGAATGTAAATATATCACAAAAACATTATTTCAAGTTTTTTATTATTTTAAATGTCACTGAATAATGCAGCAACTAAAAATAAAATCTATATCAGTGAATTTTTTTTTTGAATTTTTCTAAATTGTATATTCCATTTAAAATTAAATCAAGCAATTTGCTTGATTTGTAATTGATTTGAGAATACACTTTTTTGAAATTGGATGACATTTAAAGTTTAACATAATTTCTAGGCTATACTAAAACATTTATTCAGCAGTTTTTCAGTTACTTTTGTGTGTTGTAAAAATATAAAACCATTTTACATGTCTGAAACAACAAAAAATATTTTTGCAGAATATTGTCTTAAACTTATTTGCAGTGGTTTGTGATGCTTGAAGAGATATAAACAAAATCGGCACTTTATGGACACTATTTTCAGTCGCTGTTCTTGGCTTCTTAATTTAAGTAAAAAGTTAAAATAATTCTGAAGCGTAAAAGACAGTTACACTGCTTCAACTGTACTGTCCCGCTTAGATCTGACTCTACTCAGACCTTTCATAATAAATTGTAAAATATTTTTTCCTTGGTCCTCAACAGGTGTTTATAAGCACACAAAGTAAAAATGCACCAAAGAGCATCTTTGCTTTCTGAATCATGTGCTTAATAGTGGTGGATAAGGGAGTCAGGGGTCAAAGGTTGTGTTGTTGACAGTTGAGAATTACTTAAAGGTCAAAAGCACATGGATAATCCTTTGTAGGCAGAACACACACAAACATATAACACATTTAATATGTATAAATCACTGAAACCCGGACTTCTAAATCATTTTGACAAGGTTTGAGTTGGATTTACAAGGCCTTTCCACAGATTCACGATATCCAGACATGCATGACTAAACTACTCAGCAAAGTCAGCCTCTTGCTACCTCAAGTTGTGTTACTCAAGCACTTTAGAAATCAACAGGCAAATAAAAATCCACATTTCTCAAAATATGATATGGTATATATCACACAATACTGTCAGAAAAAGATTTTTGATCAGCAAATGCTACACATGAATTTTAAAAAGCTTACAGAGTTATGAAGAGTTGAAAAAAATCACAATCACATTTTTTAGGCTTCATGATTAGTTTTCTGATTATTTGAAATAAAGAAAAATAAGACAATTACATTGGTACCACATATCTCTGTTCTTTTTCTAAGACAATATAGGCATGCAGCTATTTAACATTATTAACAAAATTAAACATAAAGCATTTTTACAAGCAGTTAAACCATGTAGTAAAATTGAAACAAGCCTAAAATATTCTTTTAATCATCTATTCTTTATGATGGTTTTATCTCCAGCATACCTATATAGCCTCCATTTCATTTAGCAGTTTTCTGTGTTTGTTTCAGTTTGTTTTCTGTAAAGTTTATGTACAATATATCATAACACAAAGCCCATTCACACTGGCACTGATAATGAATTCATCAGAGGTGTTTTCAATACTTTGGCAATCTACTATAACTGCCACACTTTTGAAAATAAAGTATAAAATTTATAATTTTTAGAACTGAAATAAAATAAATAAAAAATTGAAAATCTTTTCACAAATTGTCTTCATACATAAATCAGAACTTCACTCAGATCACAACCCCCAAACCCCCCTCCCTACATCTGTCCTTTTTGAATGAACTGCATTATAAAGATTTAGCAATATTAATATGTAGTTCTTATTCCTCGTTTAAATAAAGATTGGATTTTCTACGACATTTTTCTTCGTCTTAGGAGTCAAAAGTCTTAGAAATCAATTTGCAAATTTTATAGCAATGTGTATTTTGCATTTAAGTGTACATTAAAGACATTGATACCAATTTGGCTTTTAATTTCTAACATTAATCTGAGGCAAATTAAACTATTGACATTGACTGTTTTGCTTGTTTGATCTTCTTTATTATCACCAGCTCTTTGTTGCAAGATATTTGAACAACTCACTCATTACTTAATTAGCAATTTTGGTTTTGTTTAAAAATAAATGAGATTTGATTTGTACTTAATTGATTTAATGTCCTTTAGAATTTCAAATTAATTATTTCAAAGTATTTATTTCATCCATCACAATTTTAGAGGTTTAATATATATTCTTCTTAAAATAGATTACTCTCCTACCTCATAAGATATTTAATAAATAATTTGGCAAACAACCTTATAATATTATTTTAAAATTATTGTATATCTAGTCATCAAATGTTTAATTTAAGACCCCCACTAAAGTTAAATTATCAAGTAGCCTGTATACATTTTACTTTACTATATAACAGGTCTATGCTTCAAGAACATTTTAAACACAGTTTGTTTCAGTCAAATTACATTTTTTTATAATAAATATTGTGATCAGCTGACACAAAGTTAAAGAGTTGAATTACAAGATAATGGAATTAGTAAAAATTTATCATTGTTTTACTTTTGTTTTATATATTTCTATTAGTCATATGCAGTTTATAATTAAGATAATCAGAAATGCTTTAAATATTAGTACGATTTCGAGTAAAACAATTTTAGAATCAGTCTGATCTTGTGGCCTCAATGTTTAATATGTGACTGCATTCTATGTTGGCACTATTTGACATTTTACAAAACTGTGGGTTTGGCTTGTCTTTTATTCGCTGTAATCCCTAATCTGTGTAAACATTTACATAAATGTGAGTGAGTAATAAAAAACTACTTTAAATCTACTTCATGTAGATAATTAATTTTATGGATTTTTTTGTTGCACTAGAAATATAATTTTTTTAAATATCAATACTCCTTTAACAATTGGTAATCGGTAACTACATTAACCTCTTTTGAATTTAAAAAATCAGATTAAAACCACTTTATAAAGTCAAGTATAAAAACCTTGCCAAAGACATGTAATCTACTGAATTGTGATCTTCTCTTATTTATAAGTCGCTTTGGATAAAAGCATCTGTTGGATGACTAAATGTAAAATGTAATGTAAATATAATCTTAAATCTAGATCTTCTTTACAAAAGATTAATCAGATGAGTGAGGTCACAAAAATATGATTTGCAAAGTTTTACCCTTTAATTTTTAACAGATTTCAGTCTTCGGATCAGTTATAGGATAAAGTAGGTAGTAACATTTACTCCACACATTATTTCTAAATCTATATTCATTGTTTGTTATAGAAGATTAATTTTAGATAGAACTGCAGTCCATCTGTGTGTACTTTGTTAAGATTTATTTGATGCTGCTAAAAACATGACTGTAATATTAAAGACATTCATTGAAAGCGGCACAATTTCTGTTAGTCATTCCAATCTAACTCTCTTAGTGTTAAATATGGGATGCTACATAAAGGATGCTGTTGAATTTTTGTTTGGTATTTATTGACTTAAATAAGCATTTATTTACTTAAATAAATTACACAAAACAATTAAACAATTCAAACAAATTAATAAGAAACTACAGAATAATCACAACTTACTGTAAAGGATAGATTGACAAATAAAACCAATGAACTATAATTTAGGCCTACACTTTTTACAAACCTTCAAACAGAATCGGTCATCGTTTTTTTTTTTTTTTTTTTTTTTTAAGTTGAAAGCTTTATATTTATAAATGCTGGAAATCTGCAGTTTTTATACTGTTTAAATACATGTTACACAACTTCTGCAAATGTGTGGAGCACCTGGTTACCTGACAAGTTTTGCTGATATTCTAAGAACTAATATTTGAATACATTGTGGAATAGGAACATATTGTGATAGAACATAAGTGATAGATTGTCGCCCTGTCCTGGGTATATGACTAAATGTATATCTGCCTAGCACCCGAAACATTCTCCCCTAGACGTGAACATAGTAGAGAATTAAAAGGAAGAGAATGAATGAATGAATGTTCTAAATTGTCTCATATAGTGAGTGAGTGTATCTGCCCAGTGCCCAAAAATGTTCTCCCATAAATGGGCATGAGGAACCCAGCCACAATCCTGGCCATGTCCCATTAGTATTGTCTATGCCTCATTTTATTTCCCATGGATTAAAGTCAATAAACATATAGAAACTGTGCATTAACTTTGATCAAAGAATAGGACCATTATTGTTAATAATTAGAAAAGTCATTATTGCATTTCCAAAACAAAAGTTTTCTGTAATTTATTCATCGCTTCTTTCAATGGTTAAAAAATATTCAAGGTAAAATGTCTATGAGATGTAAGTAAGGGATAAAATTCCTTAAACCCCCCCCCCTCCCAAAATCCTCCTTAAACTGTGAAAACCGATGCCTTAATTGTTAATATAACCTGAAATGCACCTGAATTCATGCCCTTCAATATAATATGTGTAGGCAAAGATATGGATGATAATTAACCTGAATCTGCAGTCAACCAGAAATAAGAGGTGCCAAAGAGATCAGGATAGAGTGGGGGTTGGCGGGTGTGCCATAGAAATATCTAGCTTAGAGGTCAGGTTAAAAGAATGCCTTCATCAATAAACATTACTTGTCCTTGATTGGATTGGGATAATACAGCACATCTACCCTATGCATATGCAAAACTAAAATCTTTATTTTTTTTTTGTTTTAGATCTTTTTCTAACAGTTAATACACATTACATACTGAACAGTCAATGAAAAATATATAACTCTGAACCGACATAATTATATTTTATGCGTATCAGCATTTTGTTGCAAGCCAACTGTGTGTACAAGACCTGCCACTAACAGCATAATCTCTTAGCTGAGCCTTTTAAAAGGTGGGGCTTTGGGGTTAATTCGTCCATTGCTCTGTGTTTGAATCCAATGCAGACTCACATTGAGATGAAAGCTTAGAGTTCAGTGGATGAGATGCTCCATGGACCCCAGTAGGTCTGTACAATAAGGACAGATTATCGCATGTTTGTGTGGTTGGGACCTCCGTTGAGACAGGGGAACTGAATAGAAAAACAATAATTAGAGATAATTGCTTGTGTCCAAACATGGCTATTAAAGCCCCCTCATTTTTTCTCTCTCCTTCTCTGACCTTTCCCCTCATCCTCCCTTATTCATTTTGATGGCAATGCATGTGCAACGACAATACAATCCTGTTTTGACAGCTGCACAAACAATCTATGACTCCTAAAGAAGAAATTATTTAAAATGAGGAGACAGGAAAAGGTCAATGGTTTATCTTGGGTAATAGTTTTACCTTACAAGAAACAGTTTGTTTGTACTGTTTACTGCTATTAAATAGCTCTATTTAGCAAGTTGTATACACATAATGATTTTGAAATACTACATACCTCAGTGAAAATCAACACACATTTTTAAAAAAGTATTTTATCTCCATAACTTTGTAAAACTGATCAGTGTATTAAACCTTGTACATTTTGTTTTAAAGATTACCCACACGTGAGGTCCCTCTGACACCTGTAGATAGACATTTTGACATTATGATTAAACATCTTACAAATGGGCAAGCTCATCTCTTTATGGTAGAAAGACAATTTCAGCAAGACAACACAAAAACATGGTTGTATAAGCATGGATTAATTCCAGGACATGACAGAGGTTTAACTGCAAATCTGGCCTTCAGTCCTCAGATAGCTAGATAAAGAATACCTAGTATGATGTAGAAAAGTTTCAGAACATGCTATTGCCACCATCAAACTTGCAGTAACTGCAAAAAGGTACTTGTACACATTCAATTAGCTTGATTTCAATACTGAATCTGTGTGAAGAGATAAAATACAAACAGAAGTGTTTTATAAAATTTACAGTTCTGTAGCAATAGATAAGGTAGATTTACTATATTATATTTTTCCTATGCTGTACAAAGTTATATAACCTTATAAGATTAATCTGTTCGATGCAGGACACCTTTTGGTCTTGCATGTCAATATCAATGACCTATAATTTTATTGCTACACAATAGATATGAAAGTAGTGCAATTTTAATCATATGCATACCCTGTACATATAAAATATTGACAATTAATAAGATTTTGACCTTGAAATGTTCTAGCATATTTATACATGTATTAAACTTTAAACAAATGTGACATTTATTAAAAAAAAGAGTGGAGTGGTAGCTCAGTGGTTAGGGCATTGGACTATCAATCAGAAGGTTAGAGGTTCAAATACCAGGTCCACTGAAGTTACCAATGTGGGTCCTTGAGCAAGTCCCTTAACCCTCATTGCTCCAGGGTCCTGTTTCAACCCTGTATTCCTACCCCAACTAAGTTGGGATCCTTGTAAGTCACTTTGGATAAAAGCGTCAGCTAAATGTACATGTAAATGTAAGTGACATTCCATTTTTAATCCATAGGGTTCAATAAGATGTTGGTCTACCCTTTGCAGCTAGAACAGCTTCAACTCTCCTGGGAAAGCTGTCTACAAGGTTTAGGAGTGTGTTTATGGAAATATTGGACCATTCTTCCAGAAGTGCACTGATGTTGGATGAGAAGGCCTTGCTCTCAGTCTCCGCTCCAATTCATCATCATAAAGATGTTCTATCGGGTTAAAGTCCGGACTCTGTGCAGGCCAGTCAAATTCATTTACACCAGACTCTGTCCTCAAAGTCTTTATGGACCTTGCTTTGTGAAAGAGAAAGGGGCCAGCTCCAAACTGTTCCAACAAAGTTGGGAGCATGTAATTGTCCAAAATGTCTTGGTATGCTGAAGCATTCAGAGTTCCTTTCACTGGGGCTTGGATGCAGCAGCTCGAACACGAAAACCCAGTCCATGAAGCTTTCTGTGCACTGTTAATCTGTTAAATTAATCTG
>JAOUQT010028219.1:0-11528 GCA_025769995.1 Xyliphius kryptos
ACACACACACACACACACACACACACACACACACACACACACACACACACACACACACACACACACACACTGTATCTCAGTATGTTCTCTGGTTTTGTTCTGTATGAACGTTCCGTTTTGGTTTCCTTGCTCTCTTTTCACACGGCGGTTGATGGAGAGTCATTACTGTGACATCATGATACTGATGGGTTATCCGTCCGTCCGTCCGTCCGTCCGTCTCACCCTCGCTCTGTGTCCATCTCCGTACAGAGCATGTTTAAATTCAAGTCTGAGAGTGACCTCCACCTGGCGGAGCATCATAAGCAGGTGTTGTATGATGGGAAATTAGCGAGCAGCATCTGCTTCACCTACAACGCTAAAGCCACCGACGCCCAGCTCTGCCTGGAGTCTTCACCCAGAGACAACCACTCCATCTTCGTCCACTCGCCCCACGCCCTGATGCTGCAGGTCAGAGCCCGACTCCTACTGACCTTAAAGTGGAACTTCTTCATCACCACTCACATTATTTTTAGATGATTAACTATGGGATCATATTTACATGATTTAAAGTGTTTTTGTTTTCTGGTCTCTGAAGGATGTGAAGGCGGTTGTGACTCACTCCATCCACAGTGCCATCCACTCTATTGGGGGCATCCAGGTGCTTTTTCCCCTGTTTGCCCAGCTGGACTTCTACCAGCAGAGTGACACCCAGGTGGAGACCACGGTTTGGTAAGAACATACTCCCTCAGTAGTGTTGGCTCTCGTTTCTTAACTGGCTTAGCTGGACTGATTTATAGCTAATGGTCCAGCTGGACTGGTTTAGCTGGACTGGTTTATCGCTAATGGTCTATCTGGACTGGGTTAGCTGAACTTTTATTCTGCTAATGGGCTATCTGGACTGGTTTATAGCTAGTGGTCTATCTGAACTGAGTTAGCTGGACTGTTATTTTGCTAATGGGCTATCTGGACTGGTTTATGGGTAATGGCTAGCTGAACTGGTTTAGCTGGACTGGTTTATGGGTAATGGGCTATCTGGACTGGTTTATGGGTAATGAGCTAGCTGAACTGGTTTAGCTGGACTGGTTTATGGGTAATGGGCTATCTGGACTGGGTTAGGACTCAAATCCCAAATATTTTACACGTAGGTTTCAGTAATTGTTCTCAGGAGCTTATTAATAAACACATGAAACTCAATCTCAGGCTTTAAAAGGCTGTTTGTTGTTGTTGTTGTTGTTGCACCACCAGGTGGATAGATAAAGTGTTGACACTGACATGTGCATGTGTTCCCCGCAGTGCCTCTCTGCTGGGGTTCCTGGTGGAGCTGCTGAAGAGCTCTGTAGCCATGCAGGAACAGATGCTGGGAGGCAAGGGCTTCCTGGTGATTGGGTACCTTCTGGAGAAGGTTGGTGTCACGGTCCTCAGGTTGCAGTGTTATTATAACGTGTTGTGTGTTCAGTGCTGCAGACGTGATGTTTGTTTCGTTTAACCATCTCAGTTCTGCACAGTTCACAGGGTTTAAAACGTGTCAGAGTGAAGGACACACACACACACACACACACACACCTCACCGTCTCATATTCTGCTCGTGAGCGTGAGGAGTGAATCCATCACCCTGTGCCCGCATGCAGATCAGTTACCCTCCTCAGGTGTATGCTGCCTCGTACATTTGGAGTAAATCAGAGAGAAGGCCACCTGAATGAGGAGGGACAGCTTCAGGTTCTGTGGTGGTGTCCTGCTGCTCCACACAGAGAGCGAGCCATCTGTGTGCGTTCTGTTTACGCCTCGCCCCACGCTGTGCCTGCCATCACTGTCACCCGCAAACCGCTCGGCACGGCAAGGTTTTCAGTTCAAAGTCAAACGCCCCGGAAACCTGCAGCTAACCGTTCAATTATCATTTAGAGACACGTCATAACCTCAGTCTGTCCCACAGGGGGCAGAAGGTAACGTGTCCCCACTCACTCACTCACTCACTCACTCACACCATGCTTCAATGCGAACCAATCGGCTGTCAGTATTTAAATCACCTCTTTGTTTGTAAACTGTTCTTTTGACGAGCTCCACTTGCGCTAACTGGCAGATGAGGACTGCGTTCCCCAGTGGCAGTCCTCAGAGTTTATAAATCACAGTTTTTCAGAAGAAAAAAGATTGAATAAAGCAGTAAGGTACGAGAGGGCGGGGCATTATTGTGAATAAATCACAGGGATGAGGTTTTGTTGTGCGTGACACACAGCGGTGTACAGTTACTCCCCTTACCTGTGATTTATTCACAATAAAACAACCTCAACTGTCTTATTGCTTTTATATGCTGGATGTAATCCAGTCCAGTTTTTAAAGTGAACGTTGATCGCCGAGTAACAGGTTTCCAGTTTTTCTAATATTCAAATATTGCCATCTAGTGACCAAATTACAGAACGCAGTTCAAAAAAACATCGGGAAAGTAATGTATTGTATTTCAGGCGTTGATACGAATGTGAAGCACTCAGGGGTGTGTGTTACTGGGGCAGTCGTAGGCATGTGGTTAAGAAACCTGCCTTGCGACCTAAAGGTTCCTGGTTCGATTCTCCTGAACTACTGAGGTGTCCTTGAGTAAGGCACCTCACCCCGATTGCTCCGTGTGTGTGTGTGTGTGTGTGTGTGTGTGTGTGTGTGTGTGTGTGTGTGTGTGTGTGTGTGTGTGTGTGTGTGTGTGTTTCACTGCACGGATTTAAGGGGTGGAACTATTCGTAGAACATAATTTACCTTTCATTAACACAAATCCTTACTGTATTATATAGTCACCACAAAGGAGAACATGCTTAACTTCCCACATTCAATCGTTCCTCAGTCGTCTCGGGTGCACATCACCAGAGCCGTGCTGGAGCAGTTCCTCACCTTCGCCAAGTACCTGGACGGCCTGAGCCACGGCGCCCCCCTCCTGAAACAGCTGTGTGACCACATCCTGTTTAACGCAGCCATCTGGATCCACACTCCGGCTAAAGTAAGAACATCTCAGCTCAGACGCTCCCAGACATCCATTTCATGTTCTTTCAGTACTGTTCAGTACTACACAACGTCTATAATCAATAAGACTTTCGGTGGAGGAGTCAGGTGACATACCGCTGGATTTAACTTTGTGTGATTTTGTTTTGTATTTAAATAAAGTTTTATCTTTCAGATGAGTACACCTCATTGGGGCTGTAAATAGATTACATCCTGGTTCCTGCTGCACTGACGACGCGCTCCGTTAGGGTTCCAGTGCTTAACGCCGGGACCTGTGAGGCTTATTTAGAAACGGAGTGTAAATTGAGATGCGTTATTCCAGCGTCAGACAGACGGCTCATGCTTTTGATGGATGGCTCAAACCCCCCCCCTACTCCCCCCCTCCCCCCTGGAAAAACTGTCTTACATCAGGTGTTGTGTGTTAAAAGCACCACTTCTATAAATAAACTTAAAGGATAAGCACCACCTCAAAGAAAATTGTATAACATTTAAGAAACATGGCTTCAAATACTTAGCCTTAGACTTAGACTTTAGCCCCGCCCTGCGATCCTCACAGTTTTGTATATATTTCATATGTGATTTAGATGGTGGAGAACAAGCCAAGAAATAAAAGCAGATGAACTAAATGTGCAGAATGACCAAAAGGGTTACACAGTAAATCAGTGTACAGTGGCGCCCCCTGTGCCCAAAGATCACAAATTATTAAAAAAAGTGGACAACATTGATCATTATTGATAGCGTTATCTGTAGTGCTCAGTTCGTGCCAGACGACTAACACAACTATGGAATGTGGAAAGCACACACAACGGATGGGATAGTAACAGCTTTATTACAGACAGTATTAACACTCAAACTGCCGCCGTTCGGCCGATGGAACTCGCCAAAAGTCCCGTTCCTGTCCCATGGCGTTCTCTCTTCCCGTGGTGTATAAAGGCGGCGACGACAGTGCCCCCCACAGTCACTGCAGATTCATCCTCTTTATTTTTAAAATATCTTTTAAATCTGAGAAACCAGCGCTGAAACGTTCACAGTCCGACTCGGTCATCCCGCCGTCTCGTAGCGCCGTTATTCACCGTATTCCACCGTATTTTGAACAAGATGTAGTTTATGTCATGATTTAATAGAATATGAACCCCCCCCCCATCAGAAGGGAATTACAATGATCTAACCAGGAGCTTCTGAAAGCCTGAATTAGTTTCTCTGCAGCTCATAATGTTTGTTTCTGTGTGAACTGGTATCACAGCGTGTTGGTGACCGAGCGCCGTGTGTTTTTCAGGTGCAGTTGTCGTTGTACACTTACTTGTCGTCAGAATTCATTGGAACTGCGACCATCTATAACACCATCAGACGTGTTGGGACCGTCCTCCAGCTAATGCACACCCTGAAGTACTATTACTGGGTGGTTAACCCCGAACCCGGGAGCTCCATCGCCCCCAAAGGCCTGGGTGAGTTCCTAAAATCAGCATTGGTTCACCAGGTGGTTCTGAACACCCCCCCTGCTGGTGGAACGTTACAGATGCTCATTGTGTTTGAGATATTGACTCATTATGTGGTTCTCCTCCTCTCTGGAACATGGTGAATGTGTTTGATAATCATCGTCAGGCTCCGGGACTCGTTCGGATAAAATTCCTAATGGAACGCCACACGCACTCGGGTTGGTACGGCGGGCCGTCACTCACGGCGGCAGACGCTAAGTGTTCTGGTGCTGAAGTCTGGAAAACTTTGGGGCAGAATTTATTTCCTGCTAAGTAGGTGATTCTACAACGAGTGTAGCTGGCCTCCATCGATTTATCTATCACTCGTCAGCGCTCTTTGTCTTCTCCGCTGAGGGATGAGGAGGCGATGAGGAGGAGAAGAGGAGGAGATGAGGCAGCAGAGAGCCACAGTATAAGACAGATCTCTGACTCTCCATCTCTTCTTTAAGGAGGTGGTTCATCAGCAGCATCCACTAATTAAACCCATACATCACAGTCACACAGGAACAACGCCGATGGTTCAGGAACCCTCACAGCAGTCTGATCTGGTCTGTTTTATTATTTTCCCGCAATTTTCAAGCTTTCAGCAGGATTTTCACCGGACACCTTTGGGTCACCAAGACCACTGCTTGTGAACAGCTAAGGAATTCTGCAAATCTTTCCCAAGATGTTCCCGTTATTCCGAGCCAAAATTCCCATTCACTTTGCTTTATGGTATGATATTTGCACGCCCCTAACTCTGGCATGTTTCAGGTTACTAAAACCAAATTCGCAGGAGTCGGAGATGGCGGCCACCAGACCGGCCTTGCGAAGTCGCAGAGTGGCCGCACTCTTCGTTCACTCCTGAACACTCTACAAATTTTCCATGAGAAAAAATCAGATTTTCTAATGTGTGTAACTCGGCCGATTTTAGAGCTACAAACCCGAAACTTGTCACGTCCTGATAGATTTGCAGAGTCACAACCAGCTACCAGACCATTCTGAGTGCATTCTCCGTTCGCTTTTTATCTCTCTTCAGATATTGCATTTCTCCGCTCGAGCAGCTTGAAAAAGGTCATTCTTTTTGTTATAAAACTATCTCTCTCTCTCTCTCTCTCTCTCTCTCTCATAAAATCCTGATACTTTAACCTCAAATCTCCATTTTGCCTTTAAACTGTAGACATAGGTCTTGACGTTAAGCTGTGAAAGTTCCACCTCGTTTGAGTAATTTGTTATTACAATTGTTTTGGCACTACCTCCCTGAAATCTTCTATGGACTCAATGTTAAATTTTTTTAGAGAATTTTTTAAAACTTTTTTAAACTGTCATAGCTTTGTCATCTTTTGTTAAATCTTTATAAATTTTAGATGAAAACTGAACGGTCGGGTCTGTTCTCTTACATAATACTTCCGGTTTTTCTGTTGGATAAATACTTTTTGAGTTATAGGTGTTTGTTTGAACAGTTATTTTTTAACAGTTTAAGATTTAAACATTGTTCCAACTCTAAATCATCAGTCCCATTGGTGAGACCCCGGCGTGTACAAAATGTTTATTTACGCACACCAAGCCACGCCCATTTGTGGTACCAAACACATTTATTTTACTACAGTTTGAGATATTAACTCTGTTCCAAATGTATACTGTTCAGACCACTGCCACAGCTTATGGACACCCTATTACCTGGCCACGCCCACTTTTGACCTCGTTCACTGTATTGCTTTATCTACGTATTCACTGTGTGACCTATGGCCACACCTCTTCAGTTAGATACTACACTCCTGTTGTACCAGCTCCGCCAACTATAAAGACCGCATTTACTCTGTTCTTTGAAGATCAGGACCATGGACAGAGCAGATATTATTAGGGTGGTGGATGATTCTCACACACACAACCATCCTCATAACACCTGCTCTGTTTATGGTCTGGATCCGCAGAGAACATACCAAATGGGCCCAACCAAGTAGGTAGAGAAACAATTACAGAGAAACCTATAGCGGGACATGGCAGCGAGCGTGAGAGCGAGCGTCCACACCGGAGTACGAATGAAACATGAGGCTGTGCCTCGTTGTACTCACAGCTGACAGACTTCTGCACCTTCTGTGTTCATAGATGGTCCACGTCCTTCTCAGAAAGAGATCATCTCACTGAGGGCCTTCATGCTGCTCTTCTTGAAGCAGCTCATCCTGAAGGTAAGGCTCCGCCCCCTGCCCTCACCGCACGGTGTAGAGTGGTTACTACATACTCACTACACATAGTAAAGTGAACCAAATTAGATTTTTGTAAAGTAAACTACATATGGTTTATAGAAGCTAATTATGTGGCACTTAGACTTTAAAACATTCGGTAAATATCTTTTACGTCTTTAATTTTTGTAAGGATCATGTGTGTATTTTTGGCCCAGCATATGTTCCTCACTCACTCACACACACACACACACACACACACACACACACGTCTCAATCGCACGGCTGTGCTGTAAATGATGCAGCAGTCGGAGGAGATGATGTGGACGTCAGTCCTCACTGTGGAAGCTGACAGTCTGTGAGGAACCGTCGGCTGATCCGCTCCTGCAGTTTTGGAGTTCATTAAGGAGTTCGACTTCATAAAATATATAGAATAGAAAAGACACACGTCGCTCAAAAGTGAGCGTTCTGAGCAAAATGTACAAACACTGACCCGTTTGCTATCAGCCAATCACACAGAAGTCGTTTAAAAAGCTCCACACGTTGTACAACAATGACATGCGTCTCAGAGTTCAGATTTCTGCCTCCTCAGAGCTCATGATCTGCTGCAGACATGATGTCCACCGGAGGGTGTGGCATTCTGTCTATATCTCTGTACGCCAAAGTCCTCGCTGCCTCAGCGCTATCTCTCCTGCTTTCCGAGTACCTGCAGGCTGAAACTTGGCATCGTAATTCCCCACCATGTCCAACAGGTTCTTGCTTTCCTACGTTCGATTGTTTGTTCACTATCGCCATCGAACGCTACACCTCGGATGGATTGGCGCTTGGCGAGAACCTACAAAGCTGAAACTTGGCTTCGTCATTCCTTATGGTGTACATGAAAAACCTAAATTTCCGTAAGAAAGTGAGAGCGTGGACGCCGTAGTCCCAACTCACACTATATACATTCCACAGATTCAAAACCTCCACAAACCTCCAAACACCATCATTTAAAAACTATTGCCTTTCAACCTTCACTTTATCAGGTTCTCCACCGTAGTGCCACACGGATATTCCACTAGATATAAATAAATCACAGGAGAGAGCAGGTGTTAGGCCTGACGCAGAGTACATTCACTCCTCTATCCCATGATTTATTTACAATAATACACAACCTTTTAGAAAATGCTTACAAACACACTATCATAAAAAAAACAAGCTTTGATTCATAAATGCGTTGATTGAAAGCAAAATCGTTAACAATCTGCTCTTCCGCGGCGTGAGCTACTGAACACCCGATCGCTGAGTAACAGGTTTCCGGTTATTTTAATAATCAAAAGCTGCCATCTGGTGGTTAAATTATAGAAGACGGGTTATGAAAAAATCGAGAATCGGCTGGTTGTTTAAATTAATCTGTATTTTATGATTTAACGTATTGTATATCACACATCGATACGAATGTGACACGTTCAGAGGTGTGTGTTATTGTTAATAATGAACGACCCGTTTTATAATAAAGATTGTTTTTATTTATTTTTTTTGAGTAAAGCGTTGGTTTTGATGTTACAGGATCGTGGTGTTAAGGAGGATGAACTTCAGAGTATTCAGAACTATCTGCTGACCATACACGAGGTGAGTCCACCAGTGGTATCCATCACACTTCACATTTAGGAGTAAATAATATTCAGGGGTTTGTAGTTGGAGTTTCCACCCATTTACCATCCAACTGAGATGTTTATAGTTTCTGCCTATCCCAGAGACAGTCCTCTGACCGGACTCTTCAGTATGAGATCTTCAATCAGGGCGGAGGGGGTGTTCTGTACTTGTGTATATTAGGAATGAGACAATGAATCTTTTTGGCGGTTAATCGTGATTAAAAAATGTTACAATTAATTAATCATAAGAGCGCCCCGACATCGTCATGACGACGTTCAAGAATTAAATGCATCATTCTATGATTATTGCGTTATAATCGTATAATCGGGATTAGTTTCTTAGACGATAATCGTACCATCTAAATCCATAATTTCGATTTTTTTAAAATTCTTTTTACCTGATTGATCAGATTTTTCCTGGTTGATGTTGATTTGACCGGGTTCAGAGCGCTAATGTTTGTCGCCGTGTCTGCAGGACGAGAACCTGCACGATGTTCTCCAGCTCCTGGTGGCTTTGATGTCCGAGCATCCGGCCTCGATGATCCCGGCCTTCGACCAGAGGAATGGGATCCGGTAAATCCTTAAATCTTCACTAACATCTCGTGTTTGTCCACATGCCTCGCTGTAATTGGTTGCTGCCTTGTGATTGGCTGATTAGATGAATGAATCAGCAGCTTTATTCAATAAAAAACCTCTCCTCCTTTTGTTTAGAGTGGTTTACAAACTTCTGTCCTCCAAGAGCGAGAGCATTCGGGTGCAGGCTCTGAAGGTGCTGGCTTACTTCATGAAGCATCTGGGACACAAGTGAGTACCACATCCACGTTCTGCAACTCTAAAGAACCCAGAGGTTCATATACAGGACTCCGATCTGATTGGTTCTGCTGATGTTTACGATAATCGGATCACTCGGCTGGGCAGTTGCTAGGCAACTAATGACTCATCTATACGCATCACAATCCACACGATCGAATCACAGCTGTGATGTCATTGTTGAGGTGTACAGTGTGTGTTTGTGTAGTACCACACCCCCCCAGCGTCGTCCGGGTGATGGGATTCGGGACGTTAGCGATGCTATCGGATGCTCGCCGGGCCGCTGAGTGAGACTTGTGGATTTGTGGGTGTGTTTCCGCAGGAGGAAGGTGGAGATCATGCACACACACAGCCTGTTCACGCTGCTGGGGGAGAGGCTGATGCTGCACAGCAGCTCGGTGTCAGTGACCACCTACAACACGCTGTACGAGGTGAGGTGTGCACCCCTGTCTCACTCCCACGCCGTCTGGGGTAGGAGTGTAAATCAGAGCGTTTTTATGGAAATTGCGTCCCGTATTAGTGCTGTACAATTAATGATTTAATAAAGAACAATTTTATTGCATGAGTGTGTAACATTTCACTTCTTTCTCTTAAGAAGTATAAGGGAAAGTGGAAGACCATTATGAGGTAGCGCCACCTGCAGCTTTGGAGGAAAAAATGACGGCAACATGAATCAATACTCTTGCGAACGTATCGATACATCGAATCGCTGGCTGTATAATAGATTAATAGATTTAAATCAATTAATATTTAGAACCTCAGTCTATAGGCTCAGCGCCTGAGAAAGTCCAAACCCCAATAGCCTCTCTCTCTCTCGCGCGCTCTCCAGCTTTATTTTGTCTTATAATATAAAGTCCTGTTATCTAACATCAGTGTAAATAAGTGAATGAATGATGTTCTGTACGAATTCTGGTCCTTGGTTCAGATCCTGACGGAGCAGGTGTGCACGCAGGTTGTACATAAGCCACACCCTGAACCCGACTCGACTGTAAAGATCCAGAACCCCAGTGAGTTGGATTTCTCTTTACTTTTTTATTAGTATCCATGTTTATATATTATTTACGTGCTGGCTCGGGGGCGCTGTGGGCAGAGTTCTGTCCTCGTTTGATTCTACGGTGGGTTTCCTCTGAGAGATCAGGATGAGTTGAAGATATAAACTCTGTGTTATAATAACGCAGGAAGCTACGAGAGTATAAATCATAGGAAAGAGGTGTTGGGCCCGACGCGTAGCGGAGTACAGTTACACCTATGTCCTGTGTATTTACTCACAATGATACACAACCTCGAGTGTAATAAACAAATGCATTCTTAAATGCATTTATTAAAAACAAAATCCTTAATTATCTGACCCTCTGCAAAGCTAATCTAACTGATCACTGAGTAACAGGTTTCCGTTTTCTCCAACAACCAATAACTGCCATCTGGTGGCCAAATAACAGAACACAGTCTTGGGAATTGTCCCGCTTTTTATATTAATCTGTATTTTATGATTTTAAATAATGTATTGTTTATCACGTAAGCGCTCAGAGGTGTGTGTTATTGTCAATAATGTCACAGCTGGACAAACTGCTCAGCCAATCAGATTTGGGGAGCGGAACTACCTGTTTGATAATAAAGTGATTTACCGTGATTTATTTACAATAATACACAAACTCGAGTGTCGTATCGCTTTTATAAAAACACAAACACACTATAATACAAAATACAGGGTTTGATTTATAAATATGTTGATTGAAAGCAGAATTGTTAATATTCTTCTCCGGTTTTTAAAGTAAACGTCGATCACTGAGTAACAGGATACCGGCTTCTCTACCAATCAAATACTGCCATCCAGTGGCCAAATTACAGAACACAGTTTATGAAAACATCAGGAAAATAATGTACATCAAGCATTGATACAAATGTAAAGGTGTGTGTGTTATTGTTAATAATGGCACGGCTGGACCAATGGCTCAGCCAATCAGATTTAGGGAGCAGTTTAAGACATTATATGTTGTTTGCCACCACCGCTTAAAGAAACGTACATCAAACACATCTCCAAAAACAGACTGACCTTCATCTGCAGGTTGACCCGTCAGTGTTGGGACACAATATCTGATGTGAGCAACCTGACTGCACCATCTGAATGTGTGTGTGTGTGTGTGTGTGTGTGTGTGTCAGTGATTTTAAAGGTGGTGGCCACCCTCCTGAAGAGCTCCACACCCTGCACCGAGCTGATGGAGGTGCGGCGACTCTTCCTCTCCGACATGATCAAACTGTTCACCAACAGCCGCGAGAACAGACGGTGAGGTCCCCGCTCCGGACGCGCCCCTTTCGCCCCTTTCTGTGCCAGCAGCTACAATTAAACACCTGATGAATGAAAGATCGAAATGGTGGAGCGGGACGTCGTTCTCCCCTCGCTCTGCTATATTTAATTTCCCTCCCAGTGTGACATTAAATCATCCTCGAATTTGCAACATGTCTGAGCAGATGTCTGGTCCACGTCCCGC
>JAOUQT010028228.1:0-11528 GCA_025769995.1 Xyliphius kryptos
CTTCAGTGGTCCTGGGATTTGAACCCCCAACCTTTTGATTGATAGTCCAACACCCTAACCACTGAGCTACCGCTCCCTAAAAACAAAGAACAAAGAACAAATTCGGAAGACTGGTATAGCTTTAACCTTAAAATTTTTAACATTTATTACCTAGCAAATATTAGGAAAACTTAAACATGTCACAACTTACTGACTTCTATGTCTAAAGCTCTGAAAGCAGAATGCTTCACATAAAGTCAAACAATAATGCAGTATCTGTATGAACCGTTGCATCTTTTCCTGCAGACGCTGTCAACTAGCAGAAGACAGTGACAGAAGACGGCTCTTAAGGCGCTGCTTGAGTGATTGGCGTTTGTGGTGTCTAATAGAAAAAGAGCGCAAGGAACTTCTACGCCAGCAGGAAGAAACTAGACAAAAGATGACTGCTTTGATTGATGCAGCATCATCAGGCAAACTAGCCGCGGTGAATTGCGCTGACCAAGCAATCATATCCTGTCCTGAAGGCACCATCCAATCAGAAAGAGCTGGACAGCGGGTAAGTAAATAAGGAAGTGGGAAGAACTTTATTTGGTCAACATATCACCAAAGAAAAAGTATTTATCCAATAACAGGTTATTTTATTGCTCAGCAGGATTGTTTTAGATTCATGTCTTTAGGTTTTTAACGAAGTTCCTTTTAACAAAGTTTTCAGAGGTCTACATGAGCTCTATTCACTTTAGGTCTAACTATCACATAAGTATTAGATCACACCATCTCAATCTGTCTTTGGGTGATTCATTAAATAGTAAGTTAATTGGTTTGCTCCAAGCAGCAACACACACAATAACATGCATACACAAAAATGGCATCTACAGGGGTTGGACAATTAAACTGAAACACCTATCATTTTAGTGTGGGAGGTTTTATGGCTAAATTAGAGCAGCCTGGTGGCCAATCTTCATTAATTGCGCATTGCACCAGTAAGAGGAGAGTGTGAAGGTTCAATTAGAGGGATAAGGGCACAGTTTTGCTCAAAATATTGCAATGCACACAACATTATGGGCGACATACCAGAGTTTAAAAGATTGGTTTGATGAACATGAAAGTGAAGTTGAACATCTCCCATGGCCTGCACAGCAGGTGTAGCGCAATTGTGCAATAGGTACTTTTCAAGACGTGGGTGGAGATCGAAGAAATGTTATAAAACCAATCATCCCCCCTCCTTGCAACATGAAACAGAGAGCAGCATCTGTGTGGCTCATTTTATCCAATGCTTTCAGTTTAAAGCACAAGCTTGCAAAATAAATGAGTTACATTCCGACAAGCACTGAAGGAATGCAAGTTTTATGTTTCACAGCTTTAAAATACACAAGTTTAACAGGATTATAACACCAAAGGCTATGGAATTGCCACTCTCAAATGATGATTTTTCAATTGTTTAATTTTGCTGAAAATTAAACTAATCACAGATAAAAGACATAAAAATATCTTTCCAAAATTTCAACTTTACTATTGTTTCTTCATGCCTCAAAGTAAGAAATAGAATTGTTGTCAGTCACAACTGTTTCTTTTTTTTTATTTTTTTTTTAGATCAAATAGAGATTTTTTTTTGCATCACCTCTGACTTTTATAACAGCTTAAATTCTCTGAGACATGGACTTGAGTATTGGAAAAACAGTACCATGTCAGTGGTCATTGACCATTTTCCTCATTTTCCAACTTGAGATTCAGACAATTTTCAGGCTGGTCCATTGACAATTTACAGCATTGGTCACCATCCTTTTGGAATCTGAACAGCATATTGCAATCGATTGGTTATATACGGTATGTCTTTCTTGAAGTAATGGTTTCATGTACTTCACCCTATGAGAAAGTGATAAGTGATCTATTATTCCCACTGTGCTTGCACACAGGAATTTGTCCTACACATTTAACCCATCCGTGTAGTGAAACACACATATATACACACACTGAGTAAAGTGAACACACGTGTCTGGAGCAGTAGGCAGCCTTGTATATTGCACCCAGGAAGCAATTGCAGTTAGGTGCCCTACTCAAGGGCACTTCAGCCATAGTACATGATGAGGCCTAGAATCGAACTGAGGGCCTTCAGGTTGCAAGACTGATTGCATAACTAAAAGCCTGCAACTGCACCAAGATGCATGGCAAGATGTAATCATCTTAAAAAGTAATCATAACCGAAGAAAAGTGTCCAAAATTTCTATATAGACTTTATTATTATAGACTTAATTATTAAACATGTAAAGACTACCATCTTCCTTGTGCATTTTCCTGGCATTTTGGATAACAATGGTCTGTGGCATTTCAAATTAAACAACTGAATGAACATTCATTAAGAGAGGTATTTCTATCCCTTTTTTCAGAGGTATGTAGAAATAAACAGGCACATATATAAATCATGTGTCTTGAAACATATTTTCAACATGAAGCAAATTCCTAGTTCATATTCCAGACTGATGTTCACATATTAGCAAGAAATACTAGGTTATTTCGTTAGTGAAGATGTACATATTTTAAATATGACAGATAGAACATTGCAATAAAATAGAAATATAATTAAAGATACATTAGTTTATACCATTGTTTATCCTATAATGTATAGTAACAATAATAATACATTAATTATAATAATTTAGTTTTATTATTTTTACTAAGAGTAAATTTATAATTCTCATGCTATATTTCTATCTCAGAAAAAGGTAAACGTACAAAGACCCACTTTAGCCACGATTCCAGCAGCTCAGAGAAACAGGAGAGCTTGCACACTCACTCAGGCCTGGCAGGTTACACACCGTCATGCTGCGCTGTCTCCGGCTGAAATTCACAAAGCGCAAAAACTATATTCAGATGTGTGTGGCGGTCAATTTGAACATCGTCATGCAGCCCAGCAGAGGACCATTGCTGAGCAGAGGAGCCTCCTCAGAGAGCAGCAAGAAGTAATAGCTCAGCTACAGGAGAAGCAAAACCTTTTGAAACTTCGACAGGACTCAGAAAAAGCTGAAGCAGCAATAAAGACAACAGTCTCTCCCAAAGACTGTTCATCTCATTGCGACTTTGAGGGTGGATGCCTTGAGGCAAGGTACTTTTCATTTGAGATCATTTTAAACACATTGACATTTAAATTTAAAAGTAAACAGCAAATTCTGAGTGCATTTCCTTGTCAGAAACAATAAGGAACATCACTTAAGTTATTATTAAATTTATCAGTTCTGAAGTAAAGAAATCTGGAGATTACATTATTTTGATATTTTATTATGATAGAGTGAAAGAAGCCTTGACGAAAGACAACGCCAGGTCCCTTGCAACCGAAGAACATCGCCCAGTTGCCCCTCACCCTGCATTGCAAGGTCAGATACAGAAAATTAATAGAATGTGAATAATTATTTCAGCTGTATTCTGTCAAAAAATTTGTGGAAAAATAGAAGGAGAAAAGTTTGGAAACATTTAATAAATAATAATAATAGGCCAATTAGTAGCATCATTGTTCACTTACAGATATTTGCATATTCCTTCATTCACAAGTGACTTTCATTATATGTTTACTGTGTAAAAAATTATGCAGTTCATAAGCAGATTTTTTAAACCCACATTCTTTTGAAACAAGAACAAATTTCACTGAGAATTTTTATTTTATATGTGTTTTTTAATCTTTGTTCACCTCTGGTCAATCTCTTGATCTCTTAGCGATGCAAGAGCGGGCACGCCTGCGAGCAGAGCGCAGGAAGGAGATAGAGGAAATAAAGAGGAGGCGAGAAGAGGAGAAGCTGGTGAGCATAAAGAAGATTTGATCATGAAAAATTAACATACTTCTTGGATGATGAACCTAAACTTTTTTTTTTCCCTCAGGCAAAGATGAAGGCTGAGGAGGAGGAGCATGTAAGAAAAGCAGAGGAAGAAAAACAGATAGCAGCTGAAATGAAAAGAAAGGAAATAATAGAGAAGAAAAGGGTGTGTGGATTAAACAATTTTATTTGCTGTTTGTTAAGCAAAGCTTTATTTTGATATTGATTTTAGCTTTAATTACCATATTAAAAATATATATGCTTATAATCTGATTTCTATTAGGGACAGACTAAGTTATGGTGAGTTGTTGCTTTCTGTAGTTCTCCAAGTAAAAAAAAAAAGCCTCCAAAACCTATTGGGGGAAATAAGTGGTCAGCAGTGTATAATTGAGCAGGTACTGCGCATATTGATGGAAATTTGACTAGATTTAAAGAAAATTGAAATGACATAGCAAAACTGTGGTAATTTTGTGGTGATTGGGGTGAATAGACATTAATAACATGGTATGGTTCTTTATATTGACTTAAATAAGCAACTTCTTCAACCAACACATCTTATCTATGCACTTTTTTTTTTTTTTTTAGAAAATCAATCTTTCCATATGCAGTGCACATGAATTAATTAAATGTTTATCACCTTACTCAGATTGTGTTCCCTTAACACGATCTGAGAAAGGATAAGAACCTTGCCTAAGGGCAATAAATGTGGCAGTTGCCACATTCTTTTAAGTCCAGCATCCTAAACATAGCTAGTATAAAAATATATATATATCTTCTTTTAAGTTAACGTTTTAAATAAAGTCAATTACATTAGATTTCATATGATATGACGGAAATCTTATCTTGGGAAACCAGAAACTGGAATAAAAGTCATACAAATTTTTATTTGTAAGTCACTTTAAGTAAAAGCCCATTTTAAATTCTAAATGTAATGTAAGCAGTGTGAAACCGGGACTTTATAAACATCAAGGTGCCAAATTAAAACCATGGAAAGAAAAAATGTCATAATAAAAAACACAGGTTATACACATAAAAATAGTAAGCAAGTCATTCATTCATTCATTATCTTCCTCCTGTGGGTCGCGGGGGGGTTCCCCATGCCCATTCAGGGGAGAACGTCTCGGGCGCTGGGCAGACATACCCAGGACAGGGCGCCAATCCATCGCTAGGTACACACTCACACAGTCACACACACACTATACAGGGCAATTTAGAGCATTCAATTTATCTTCGTTTTTTTTTTTTTGGAATGTGGGAGGAAACCGGAGAACCCGGAGGAAACCCACGCAGACATGGGAAGAACATGCAAACCCCACCCAGATAGGGATTCAAACCGGGAATCTCCAGCGCTGAGAGGCGAATGTGCTAACCACTAAGCTACATTGTCTGAGATTTATTGATTTTTTTAAACCTCGTTTAAAGCTTTAATGTTTTAACCTTTTTACACACATAATGTCCACTGAAAATAAAAAAACACTATTCACACCAGGTGTGAATAGTCTGGAGATAGCTGCTGATGTCAATTCTCAAACAGTGAAGTCAGTAGTTTAGAAAAAACTACATTTGACTTCATTTAAATATAAGTTTGCAGGACTAAAATTTGGTCTTCCATAGCAGATCTGACATCTGTATGTAGCAGGAGATCTAAATCCTCTGTATGCACAAATTGAACAAGCTATTTATTGTCGACACATCCATCACTTCTGATGTTTAAACGTTTCAAACATACATTTTAAATGAGACACAATTGTGGCACGGGGACATGGCTGTGTGCCGTTTTTTTTTTGTGCGCGTGTGTATAAGTGCTTCTGATACTTCGCTGTATAAGCGCAGTTGATGACGCCACCTGCCTGTCCCCCACGTCCTTCATTTCTCAAACCTGTGAAGTGTTCCACAGCTCTTAACCAACGAGCACTGTATGACTGACCGGTCGATCGCGAATCGATGTACATGTTTCCTGTACATGTTCCTGACACACTCCAACCAGCCACAAATTGCCAGCAGCAATGCTATGTCTTATCCAACAGAACCAGCACAAATACACACAAACAAAGCGCCATTGCACCGTTGTGACTGCAGTGCTGGGAATGATCCACCATCCAAGTAATATCAGTTCTGTGATGGTTCTGTGGGAGTCTTACCATCAGAGAATAGTATAAAGTGTACAAACAACTTATATAAATGTGAGTTTATAAACTGAACTAATTGAATGTAGAAGAACAGAGGTGTATCTAATAAAGTGTATTTTTAAATAATCTGAAAATGTATTTATTTACAAATGTATTGTTTTCCTTTTACATGTTCAGCTGGAGCTAGAAAAGCAAAAGCGTACAGAGCATGAGAAGCTGCTGCGGAAGCAGGCAAAAGAGCACTACCACATGTTCTTAGTGCTGCACAGAGGATGGGCTCCATGGAAGCAGCTGGTGCAGCTAAACCATGCCAACGAACAGGTCAGCAGCACTCACAAAGCAGGCTGGTTATAGGCTTCCATTTAGGGACTAATTACATTCTTTCAAGAAATGATCAGTTTGTCACAGAGCTATAGGTTCAGGATTCAGGTTTTCTGATGTATGTGACATTCTGTTGCTTTTGTTCAAACATCTGTTATCAAGAATGATTATCTGGGACAAGATATTGAGCCAGAAATTGTCCCAAACAGACCAAGGAATTTAAAAGATTGCTCTAAAATACTCCATACTGTACTATTTTTATATAAAGCACCAATGATTTTAACCAATGTTTTTTTTGATTGATTTATACCTGAGGAAAAATATGCTGCAGTATGTGACAAGAGCACCATCGAAAAACCGCATCTGTCAACCAGATGGTCATTGTAGTGCATCGACCCGTAGTGGCTCATTATAAACTGCATTCTATTTATGTGAGATCAACTCTGCCGTATCGTGATGCACATAAAAGTCACCCTCCGTTCTCACTGTAACCTTTTCGGGCATTCAGATCCAAACCTGCCTGGCAGTCATTTTTACATTTGGTAGCTTTTGGAAATGAGCAAATGTGAGTACCGGGGATAATGTGTTAAATTTTCTTGCACCAGAAAGCTGTGGTGTTTCACAAGCGGGTTCTCCTGAGACGCTGTCTCTTGTTCTGGTTACAAGCTGCAGATGAGGCTTCGACTGAAAGGAATGCCCGTGCCGATCAGCTGTACAAGCACATTCTGCTCCGACGAGCACTATCCAGCTGGAAAAGGGTAAACAAATGCACCCACACATGCAGCCAGCTTGTTTTTCAGAGTTTTTTTATGTTACAGCATCCAACTAGACTAAAATTCTTTGTTTCAGTGTTTGACTCCCCTGTGAAGTCATATTCATTGATAAGTGTTTTATGGGGTGTTTTGAATTAAAGTTATTACTGAATAATCGGTGTGTTTAACTCCAAAATCATCTGTAATCTTAATTTTTTCATCATGACAGTTTACTGGTAAGATTTGTCCCATTAAAAAATGTATTCACTTGTTAAGACAATTATCCTGATCAGAGGTAGGGGACTAAAGCCTACTTCTGCTCTTACAAGGTGATTAGAAGGGGCACTCTGCACAACCCACCCACTGAATGCAATAGTTATTTACGCATTTGCACAAGTGTAGTATCTTTACAAGCTTTTTTTTGTCTATAAGAATAAACCAGAGCTCTCTAAGGAAATCCTCATTAACATCGTCACACATCATACATTGTGTCATTTTACAGATGCTTTTATACAAAGGGATTTACAAGTAAACAGCAAGTCAAGTCATAAGTTATGGAGCAGCAAGTTCAACTGCAGTATCATTAGATAAAGTAAAAGATAAAATAGATCAAAGGCTTGTAAAAAAAAAAAAGTATTTTGCTTGAAATTGCTAAGTCATCACATTGCATATAGCACATTTAGAAAAGAACTCGTGCACCCTACTTGGGAATTTCCAACCAAGTATATACTTTCCATAAGCCCAGAGCACTGGCTATTGTATTCCCCTCAATAAAGATCCAATTCATTTAATTAATTATGTCTGATCTATAACGAACCAGCAACATTTCACCTAATTAGTGCTCCAGAGCAACCTTACCTATGATGGATAGAAAAATAGCAAATTATAGAACAGAAACATATTTTAGACATACCTTATGTTCAGAAATGGCAACATTATTAATTATTCTGTGGGTTCATTATAAAACATAAAACTAGTAGTTTCCCAGAAAGAGATTGGCGCTCTGTCCTGGGTGTATTTGCCCAAACGCTTAATACGTTCTCCCCATAGGGACCATTGTAGAGGATTAAGCGAATGAATGAATGAAAATGGGTAGTCCTGCTCCTGACATTGACAATAATGCACACTGCTTCACATTCATATCAATGCATGACACATTATTTTCTCTTTATTGTTTTTAGAAACTGTCTTCTGTAATTTGACCACTGGCAGTGTTTGATTGTTAGACACCGAACCAGATTACTTCGCAAAATCTATTTTACAATATTTTTTTATAGTTGCGTTAGTTTTATTTGTTTTATATTTCTTTTATTAGTTTTATAGTTTTATTTATTGCGTTTTTATAAAAACAATAAGGCACTCAAGATTGTGCATTATTGTGAATAAATCACGAGAAAGGGGGGCAACTGTACTCCGTTTTGGGTTTTTCTATGATTATTAGAAATCATAGCAGTTGTATTACTTCTAGTCTATTGCCCTCATATACTTATTGTACCCACAGACCTTTAGTACTGTTAATAGACACAGCAAGAGAGCTTGTATAGCACAATAATGTGAAGCACTAATCTACTAATGTAAACCTCACTGTTCGTTTATGCTGCTGGCGATAGAAGCCCAGGAAATAAAAGTGGCAGAATAAAGTAAATCTCCTGTTAACATGCTCAATACAGACTGTAAGAACTGCGATACTGATCGTTAAAGAGGTCAATGTTAGAAGTACAGCGCTAGAAAAAACTCTCCAATTGCAGTAGGTGTGCTGATGCATAGGACAATTCAGCTTTCAATTCAGCTTTCTCACAATTTGGCAGTGTGTGTTCCTATCATAAAAAAAAAACCAAGTACTTTTCACCTTCCTACGTTTGATGGTTTGTTTGATAACGCCAAGTCAAATGCAAGACTGCTCCAGTGTCACATCACTGGAGGACCTACCAGGTTGCAACTTGGCCCCTTGATTACCCACAGGTTCTCACTTTGCTACATTCAATTGTTTGTTTGGTATCGCCATAAAACCACAACACCTCGGATGGATTGTGGTGCTTGCGGGTATCAACAAAGCTAAAACTTGACTCAGTGACTCCTTATCGTGTCCTCGGAACACCTGATATGTTAACGTAAGACAGCAACCGTCTGCACACTGTCGCATCTCATACTACTGTATATTCATTCCACATATTCATAAATTTCAGAATTTAAATTTCCAGAAAATTCACTCTATAATAAAATGTGCATTTCAAATATAAAATCTCCAAAACCAGCACAATTGCCTTTCAACTTTCACGGTCTTATTAAGTTCTCCACCATAGTGCAGCACAGGTATTTCACTAGTTAATCATAAATGGCTTTTATCAAAAAAAATAATAAAAAATCAGTAAGTTTGACTAATCCAATCTGATGTTTCAGTTTAGGGAGCTACAATCTTACCTGGAGAAACAGGCTGAGCTCTTCTATGTTGAACAGACTCAAAGAAAGTTCTTCACTGCACTGTTGGAACACACAACAAATGAGAGACTGGTAACCTATGACAAAGAGCAGAGAGCTGATGAACACAATAACAGGTGAGCAAATGAAGACTTAATTCAGGTCTTACATTTTAAATGTGTGAGGTTTAGAAGATGACTCAAATTTGTGTGTGCCTCAGACGAACAGTGCACTGGTGTTTCCAAGCATGGAGGCGTTTTCCAGCTGTAATGCAGGCGGAACGAGAGCGAGAGTCACGCAGAGACAATTTGAGACGCAAAGTGGCAGAGATTCTACCAGACTTCCATGTATCGCCGCTGGATAGCTTTTGGAACCCTTCACCATACGTTTAGCAAATTAAAAGTAAAAATCAGAGCCTTCATGACGATAAATCTTTTAAGCCAACGTTTCGAATGTTTTTGATAATTCCCTGCGATACGATTAAATACGATCCAATACGATCCAATACTCAAGTAAGTTCAAATTTATTTATATAGCACTTTTTACAACCAGTGCATTGTCACAAAGAAGCTTTACAGAGTTCAAAGCCTAAACCCCCAAAGAGCAAGCTGAAATAATAATGTTTTCAGTCTCAGGGGATGATTGGTGTATAAATTACTGTAACACTGATGTGTGGTTCTTCCATGTCTGCAGTGTTATTCTCCTGCTGCATGCTGTTTAAAATTTGTAAGATTTTTAGCACTACTATTTTTGCTCTAAGGATGTGGTGAAGTACTGTTGAACTGACATCATTAAATGGCACGGCTTTTGTGTTTGAAGAAGTTGAGTCGGGGGTAGCTTTCAATAATTATTGTTACATCTAGTTTTGTTGTTGCACGATAGACATGTCTGTTGTACATTTATGGAAATACTGAACAAGTCCCAAATTGGTTTGATACGGGACGCAATATTTAAATATTAAATAAAAGATGATAACGTACTTTACCGGCACAGCGCCATATGTTTATCTAAAGCCAAAATACTTCCACACCCATGACTTTGCGCCGACTAGAGTGTAACATTTAACTTTTTTGTGAGCTGTAAGGGAAATTGGAGACAATAATAAGGTAGTGTAGCTTTGGTGTAGGTAGTATACGTACGTCAGAACGGATGTTTAAAATTGACAGGGTAGCAATGTAAACACATCAATCGATAGTGGATGCATTGATACGTTGGCTTGTCAGCTGTAAATCGTTCCATTTGAATCAATTAATATTACACCACTACTCCTCATGTATCTGTAAAACCATTGAAACTAACAGGGTACCTAATGCATTTCAGCTTTAAAATTGTTTTAGAGGGATAAACCACCACATTTTAAAGCACAATTGGCAGCGCATACAAAGTGTGTATCCTGGATTCCTGGGAAGGCTAAATAGGCTGAGAATCACTTTAGTAAATGGATCATTAAACTTAATTATCGATTAACTCCCAGCCAATCCCAGGCTTCCGCAACCTGTAGTCATACCAACAACAAATGACTCAACAGAGAAAACCGAAGTCATTCAGTTCTGTGCAAGCTAACAAGTTTTCAGTGATAGAAAGCCGAGCAAATATCGTCAAATTAGGATCACAGTGTGATGATGTGGCAATTACCAGTGAGAACTGAACAAAGAGGTAATTGGCTCGGTTCAACCTTGGTAAAATGCTGTGCCCCTGTGTTTGTTCTCAGATCCTTGTTCCTCATAGGGATTAAAGAACAACTTGAGCTCTGGTCAGCTGGTCACAGTTCAGAAACTCCCACAGGCAATAAGGATATGTATTTAGTGTGATGATAAGTGAAAAGTCTCTGCCTGTGTGGGTGCAGGACATCTGTGGGGTTTTTTTTTTTACGATGAAATCCTATAATATGGCTGATGTTACTTTTTGCTGTTTCTTGTAATGAACCAAGTTCTTCTCTAATCTCCATCTTGTATATAAACTGCTCAAACAAATAAAGCGAACACTTAAACAACACAATGTAACTCCAAGTAAACCACACCTGTCCAGTTAGGAAGCAACACTGATTGCGAATCAATTTCACTTGCTGTGCAAATGGAACAGACAACAGGTAGAAATGAGAGGCACTTAGCAAGACCCCCCTATAA
>JAOUQT010028235.1:0-11528 GCA_025769995.1 Xyliphius kryptos
ATTCAAAATATGGGCCCTACTCTAATTGGGCACTTCCACACATCCCACAAACTTCAAATTTGGCAGAGATGTCCAGGTTTGTTTCTACATTCATTGCGATATTAAAAATTCCAAACATTCCCACGGGGGCCCACCAGGGGACCCAATCTAAAATACGGGTCCTGCTTTAATTGGACATTTCCACGCACATCACAAACTTCAAATTTGGCAGCGATGTACAGGATGACCTCTACACTCATAGAGATACCAAAAAAATCCCATGGCGGACCCACCAGGGGACCCATTTCAAAATATGTCTAGCGATTGGCGTTTGGGTAGAGTACAGGGGATGACTCGAGGCGCTTGGCATATATTGAGCGCTGTATGGGTTGAGTGGAAGAGGTTGGCGCGAGGTGCTTGGTGTACAGTGATTGGCGCATGGGTAGAGTTAAACAACTGCCTTTTAACTTTCACGTTGTTATTACGTTTATTGTATCAGAAATGTGCACTTTCTCTTTTTTTTTTTTTTTCAATTGAACCAGATGAGCCACAGCAATGCGTAGCGGGTACAACTAGTCTATACCTATAGATGCCAAAGCCCTCACTGACTGACTCATCAATAATTCTCTCTCTTCCCGAGTACCTACAAGGCTGAAACTCGGCATCGTGATTTCTTACCATGTCCTTGAAAAAACGAAGTACTTCTCACCCTCCTACGTTCAATGGTTCGTTCGATATCGCCATAGAACGCAAGGCCCCTCCAGTGTCACATCCCAAGTACCTACACGGCTGAAACTTGATTCAGTACCATGGTTACCAACCATGTCCTTGGAAAAACGAATGGGTTCTCATTTTCCTACGTTCAAGTAATTTATTTATATAGCGCATTTTACAACAGTGTGATGTCACAAAGCAGCGTTACAGAGTTCTGAGTCTGATCCCCCAAAGAGCAAGCCGAAGCGACAGTGGCAAGAAAAAAAAAACTCCCTGTTATGATGTTATTTTTTAGGAAGAAACCTTGGGAGAACCAATTGTTTGTTTGCTATCACCATCGAACGCAACACTTCGAATGGATTGGGGTCTTTACAACTATTTTAATGGCCACAAGCCTCAATCTTTAATAATACGTTCATTTTGAAGATACATACTGATTCAAAAACAACTGCGTTTCATCTTTCACATTGTTCTCAAGTTCTCCACCGAAGTGCAACATGGGTATTCCACTATTTTATTTAATTAGCACTTTTTACAACAGTACATTGTCACAGACCAGCTTTAAAGTGTTATGGAACAGTTTTAGAAATGAGCCATGGGAGGATAAAGGCTCGGTGGGGGACTCATCCTCCTTGAGCGGCCGGGAAGAATTCAAGCTAAATATTCTTTATAGCACAAAATAAAATACATATTTATCCATCCATCCATTATCCTCCGCTTATTCCTCTACGAGGGTCACGGTGGGGATCCCCATGCCCATCCAGGGGAGAACATCTCGGGCACTGGGCAGATACAGCCAGGACAGAGCACCAATCCATCGCTGGGCTTTAAAGAACTTTAAGATTTGCAGTTTATGGATGGAAATCCCAAATGCCACATGCACCGAAATAATTACGGGTCTGATTTCCGATCATTAGTATAACTGAGTATTTTTAAGAGTGTTGGGTTGCAGGTCAGTGGGACTCACACACCAGGCTCATCTATACACAAAAGGTCTTTCCCATAATTGTCGTTATAAATTCACAGGCGTATCATTTCCAAAATGTCTTTGAATTTTGTAGAATCAGCTAAAAGAGCCCAAAACAGGAGCTGCGTCTGGTTATTTATGTGCAAATAGTATATATTCTAAAGAGCACAAGGACTCGGGATGAATAAATCTTACAGTGTGTAACCTTTAAAACTGCAGAGAATTAGAGCAAAACTATTGTCAGTAGAGACGAGAGGTACAAAGTTAGAGCTGTAGGCAGAGCCACCCTGCGAGGAGAAGAACAAAGTTAAGAGTGATATGAAGCGACCCAGAATATTATGATGGAGGAATGAAGCCCATGGATCCAGCACCCATGTGTGAAGTCTGTGGTCTCCCTTTAATTATCAGTAGTTATTGTAACTGATTAGTAAAGAAAAAGGGGGGAGGGGGGGTGTCAAGCTACCTTAAATCCAAAAGGGTTCCCCATGCCCATCCAGGGGTGAATGTTTCGGGCGCTTTCCAGATACACCCGGAACAGGGCGCCAATCTATTGCTGGGCACACACTCAATCACATAGACAACTACAATACGGGACTATTCAGATAGGGGCAATTTAGAGCACCCAATTTACCTTGAATTCATGTTTTTGGATTGTGGGAAAAAAATGGAGAACCCAGAGGAAACCCATGCACACACGGGGAGAACAGAAACTCTACCCAGATCGGGATCTGAACCTGGATTCCCAACGCTGAGATGCGAATGTGCTAACCACTAAGCCAGCGTGCCACCAGGGGCAATTTATACAGGGGCAATTAAGAGCAGTCTGTGGAAGCAATAAAATTCAAGTAACGGTGTAAAAAGTGGTGGCTCAGTGGTAAGCATGTTGGACTATCAATCAGAAGGTTGGGGGTTCAAATCCGAGGTCCACTGAAGTAACCAATGTGGGTCCTTGAGCAAGATCCTTAACCCTCATTGCTCCAGAGGGCATCAACCTTGTTTTCTGACCCCAACCAAGTTGGGATATTTGTAAGTCGCTTTGGATAAAAGCATCTTCTAAATAACTAAATGTAAAAAGCATCACACCATCTCAGAAATCCAAACCCAACATGTTTTTTTATATATTTGAATAAAAATTGTCTCATTATCTTCTCCTTAATTCTCCACTAGGGGCACAGGATGGGCACGTGGTGGTTCCTAATGTCCATCCAGGAAAGAACTTTCAGGCGCTGGTCAGATACACCAAGGATACGCCGCCAATCTATTGCTGGGCACGCCCACACTCACATACACACTATATGGGGGCAATTAAGAGCAGCCAATTTACCTGGAATCAATGTTTTTTTGGAATGTGAATGGAAAACGAAGAACCTGGAAAAAATCCACGCAGACACAGAGAGGACATGGAATCTCCACCCAGATCTCCAACCAAACGTGGATCCTCAATGCTGAGAGGCGGGAGGCCTGTGTGCACTACGCATTAATAATCTGTTTATTTCACTAAATACATTTTGTACCATGTTCCTGGAGAAGGTTCCTCTCCATCATACGGAACATTTCCCACGTCTTTTGTGCTTGTATAATTCAGAGACTGTGACTCCAGTGCACATTAAAAGCACAGTATCTGCAGGCTTGCCCCCCCCTCGTTTGTAAGTAAACTGGCACTTTGGGTCCAAAAATAATTCTAAATTACACAAGCCGGAGGTTGGCTGCGAAATAAGAAATACGAAGTGCTGAGGTGAGAAACGAACAGGCCAGAGGATAGACTGCGGATCCAGAGGGTGAAGACGGGGAGAAGAGAGGCGGATGGCAAGAATGAGGCTGAGAGAGAGGGAGAGAGAGAGGCAGACAGAGGGAGACGACGCAGCACAGCCACCTGAGGCTAGACTGGCACCGGCACAAAGGAGAACGAACCGATGAAGACGCTGAGTGAAACCGAGAGGAAGCCGAGCGTCTGATCCGCCCGCTCCTCCAGTCCCGTTTCTCTCTCCTTCCTCGTGTCCTACTTCGCTTCCTCCATCTGTGCTCGTCCCTGTTTACTCTTCACACTCCTCTGTCTCGTTCTCTCCCACTCGCAGTGTGACGCGGATGCTGCCAGGCCCGCTCCATGTCAACACTGTTCAACAGTTTTACACTTCGGCTCCGAGGCCAGCCGCGCAAACCGTGCGCCAGACCATGACAGGCTGGAGAAGACAGATGCATCCGACTTAGATTTCTTTTTTTTTTTTTTTTATTTTAGCGCGAGCTACACATCACGGTTCTGACAGTGTCATCTTCATTGAGGGAAGTGTTTGTCAACATTTTGTCCGACGATTCTTCCAAGGAAACCGAGCACCACTTGAAAATTCAGCTGCGGATCTGACAGATGCTGAAATATCAAGACATCAAGACGTTGTCCTGGTGTGAATGGCGGTGGCGGCGCGGAGAGGGGGGGCGCGGGCGGCGGGGATCTTTTAAGAGTTTTAGACAGTCAGTTGGTAGAATGTTAATTTGAGCACGGATACCGTTTCTGCTCATATCACGGAGATATTTCGGGAACCATCAGATGGAGTGTTACCGATCCATCACGTGTCAGCAGTTTTTAAAGTGTCCTGCTGCTAATTTCGGTTTGGACAACCGCTGTATCATCTCATATTAGTGTCCGGCGTTGATGGATTCCAGTAGAGGAGCACTAGGGCTCTTGTGAGCTGTAGAGCTGAGCTAAAAGAGTCCACGGAAGCAACCAGGGACTTTTGTAGGCGCACAGAAGAAGGTTAAAGCTCTCAGGGGCCGCAGAGGTGAGCAAGAAGGGCAGACAAGGACAAACGAGGACTCTGGATGGCTTGTAAAGGCGTGCAAAGGCTCTCAGGGGCCGTAGAGGTGAGGTGGAGGAGTTCAGAGAGATGAGCAGGAAGACTATAAAAGCTTGAAGAGAAACGCTGGAGCTGCAGAGATACTGGATGGCTGACTTAAAGGCTCAGCAAATATGAAGAGACATGAATACAGCGTACAGGGCGGCACGGTGGCTTAGTGGTTGGCACGTTCGCCTCCCAGCGCTGGGGGTTCCCGGTTCGAATCTCAATCCGGGTGGAGATTCCATGTCCTCCCCGTGTCTGCGTGGGTTTCCTCCTGGTTCTCTGGTCTCCTCCCACATCCAAAAAACATGGATTCAAGGTAAATTGAATGCTCTTAATTGCCCCGTATAGTGTGTGTGTGGATGTGTGTGCCCAGTGATGGATTGGCGCCCTGTCCTGGGTGTATCTGCCCAGCGCCTGAGACGTTCTCCCCAGATGGGCATGGGAAACCCCACCGCGACCCTCATGAGGGAATAAGCGGAAGATAATGAATGAATGAATAAATACAGCATGAATTAAGTTCCTAACTTCATTATTAATGGTTGGAATTTTTCCCTCCAAATTTAAGTAATAGGGCTTTAAAGACTTTCATTTGGCCACGCCCCACGAATTTCATTGGTTAAACCAGATGAGCTAAATGTGCGAAAAGCCAAAATGGGGTGGTGTTTTGGGCAGCGGTAATTTAGTGTACAGTAGGTCTCCCGTGCACAAAATACCCAAAGACCACAAATCATCAAAAAAATGGACGAAATTTGTCAAATTTAAAAGAAGTGTCCGCTTATGCTGTTATTTGTAGCACCCACTTCACGCCAGACGACTAACAAAACTATGAGATGTGGAAACCTGGACACCACGGCTGGGACAGGACCCCTCTATTTAACGAGAGGGGTTTAAGAGCCTGGTTCCTTCCCAGTTTTGATGGCTCAGGTTATGCGCTCTCTTCGGCCCCTAAACTTCAAATCTAAACGGTTGAATGTTGTTGTTAAGGACAGCCTCCTTCTCAGTCACTGCAGATTCATCCTCTTCACCTGTTTGAAAAATAGCTTTCGAATCTGAAGAAATTCACAGTCGAGGTCAGGCGTTCGATAGAGGTGCTACTTAATGTTTTCCACCAGTGATGTCACTCGGTAACTTCCTGGAATTTCCCTAGCAACTTTGGGCTTTTCCGTCAATTGGGATTCTAAAGAACTCGTCAATTTTTTAAGTAAATTTATTGTTTTTTTAAATTTTATCTTCACGGTGCTCCATTAGGTGGTGTTTGGTCTTCAAGGGATGCAGATTGTAAGCACGCCACAGCTTGTTGTGGTACTTTGGCAAAAACAAGATAACGCTCTTATAGATGACACAGAACTGCTGGAAGCCGGGTCAATAAAGGAACCAAAACTGTGATGGTGCTGCCGGGTTCTGATGGGAAACTCTTAAAACCAAACTGTTTGGTTGGTTTTATTGACGTTCTTCAGATGTAAAGGGCTGGAAGTAATCAGCAGAATTGAATTGGGAGTCTAGAGAGGGATGCTGGACATCTGAGACCCCACCAAACTGACTACAACGTCTAGCATTTTCCCATTTTCCCCCCTAAACAACAGTAATCTCACTCAAAAAGGTGCCTCATACAGTTAAAAATACACTTACGGTTTTGGAGTCGAGCTCTGGAGGGTTGTCGTTGATGTCGGTCACTGTGATTAAGGCTGTTGCCGTGTTGGAAAGTCCAAAATTCAGACTGCCCTCCATGTCGGTGGCCTGAACGATCAGCTGGTACTGCGAGACTTTCTGTAAATAACAGACGATGGTACTGTACTCCATATTAGGGATGAGACAATTCATCGTGTTTGCAATTAATTGTGATTTAAAACGTTACAATTAATTAATTGTAAGAGCGCCTGAACTTCGCCAGGACGACTTTCAGAAGCGAAATATGTAGTATGCCAGTAGTGGAACTTTAGACCAAGTGGACCAAAAATAACCCATCATCACGTGCAATAAACCAATCAGTGTGTCACTTATCATCCCCTTTAAGAACCAGGTGTAGAGATATGCCAATGCTATATGCCAGTGGTAGCTAAGTTGTTAGGGTGTTGGACCATCAATCTGAAGGTTGTGAGTTCAAATCCCAGGCTCAATGTAGTTACCAATGTGGGTTCTTGAGCCAGACCCTCAACCCTCATTGCTCCAGGGGGCTGTACCAACCCTGTGTTCTGAACCCAACCAAGTTGGCATACAAAGTCGCTTTGGATAAAAACATATGCTAAATAACCAAATGTAAATTTGGCCCACGTATTCCGAAACAGATCAGCCCACATCTGGTATGCCAGTGCTCCTTGCATGTGACACCTTTGGCTGATTCGTGGCGCTAATGAGGTTCATATGCGGATCATACCTTGCAATAGGAATTTTCCGCCCAAGTGCTCATACGACAAATGGGCCAGATGAACATGGAGGATGTGGGCCAGAATCATTTTGCTTTCTGGGTAGACCAATAAAGAATAAATTAAATCCAAATAAAAAAACTGATTATTTTTGTATCTTTTGCCAGAAAGAAACAAACTTAGAGAGAACATCTTAGAGCTTCTTTGTTTGGGTTTATTTTTTATGCAGCTCTTCTCACAATAGTGTCGCTTCATCGTCTCAAAGCAGCTTCAGATCTCAACGAGTCAAACCTCCCGAGAACAACCGAGGTGACTGTGATCAGTGAAACCGATCGTTCCAAAGGAGGTGCCTGATCTAATCTGCCGCCGTCCCCGACTTGAAGGACAGAATCCTTTACAAATGAAGTCCAGATTAGTTTAAGTAACCGGAGTGGGGGCTCAGTGGTTAGGGTGTTGGGTTATCAGTCTAAAAGTTGGGGCTTAATTCAGAGGACAGTAGGCATTACTGTCCTGGGAACCTGGTTACGATTCTGAGGTAACAACTGGTTAGGGTGTTGGGTTATCAATCTAAGGGTTGGGGGGTTGGTTCTCAGAACAGTGGGCATCACTGTCCTGGAAACCTGGTTACGATTCTGAGGTAACAACTGGTTAGGGTGTTGGGTTATCAATCTAAGGGTTGGGGGTTTGGTTCCCAGAACAGTGGGCATCACTGTCCTGGAAACCTGATTATGATTCTAAGGTAACAACTGTTAGGGTGTTGGGTTATCAGTCTAAGAGTTGGGGCTTGATTCAGAGGACAGTGGGCATCACTGTCCTGGGAACCTGGTTACGATTCTGAGGTAACAACTGGTTAGGGTGTTGGGCTATCAGTCTAAGGGTTGGGGGTTTGAGTCCCAGAACAGTGGGCATCACTGTCCTGGGAACCTGGTAACGATTCTGAGGTAACAACTGGTTAGGGTGTTGGGTTATCAGTTTAAGGGTTGGGGGGTTGTAACCTGGTTACATTTCTGAGGTAACAACTCTGAGAGAACATCTTAGAGCTTCTTTGTTTAGGTTTATTTTTTATGCAGCTCTTCTCACAATAGTGTCGCTTCATCGTCTCAAAGCAGCTTCAGATCTCAACAAGTCAAACCTCCCGAGAACATCTGCCGCCGTCCCCGACTTGAAGGGCAGGATCCTTTACAAATGAAGTCCAGATTAGTTTAAGTAACCGGAGTGGGGGCTCAGTCTAAGGGTTGGGGGGTCGGTTCCCAGGATGGTGATGTGGGATCATGAGCAAGTACCCTAAACCTCACTGCTTGGTGCAGCATCATGGCCGACTCTGTGATCTGACTGGATTTATTTACGTTAATACAGAAATTTAAATAATCTGAGTCGTCTGTAGTTTCAGAATTGATGTTAACGTGTGAATGGAAATGAAAGCACACAGTGAGTGAGGGATGAGACGAGCGTGGAGGTCAGCTACATGCCAGTTGAGAGGGTTAATTGCTATGCAACTCTGATCATTCTTCTATGACACTACACTGAATCTCCATACGGACCAGAGGCGGTGCAGCGGTGCAGGACTTCTTCACCTCTTTAATTACTGCATAAATATTCCAATTAGGCTGCTGTGTTCTCCCCCCCCTGATGAGAATGCATGTGCCCATGCGAGTGTGCTGAACCTCTCATCTCTGTGGCATCCGGCTCCATCTGATGGCGTGTCCTGCAGGGTGGACGCTGACATTTCCACAGCTTTTCATTAAATCCTGCTCTACTTGTGCAGTGGAGCTTCTGGGCTTCCCGTGAGTCCCATTAAACAGGGTGCACATGCTCATCCTCGATCACTTATCTCTACATGGAGTAGTTCTCATAATTGTGGCATTTGGTCTTCGGGACCTTGCGATTGTGGGCCGCCTCTTCATTATTTGCGATATGAAACCTCGGAGTGCAGGAGGGTGTGTTATTAGATGGAATAGTGGAAAGGTAACCACTCGTACATCCTATTTGTGAGGCTGCAGAGCATCGCTGGGTGGCAGTGTGAGTAATGAAAGTTGCTTCGTGTGGATCATGGGCGCAGAGCAGTCTCCTAATATGAACCTTATAGAATATACTCAGAGTTACGGGATAGGGTTAGGGTTAGAGTTACATCCATCTGCAGTAGATGATTGTATGGGTGTATATGGGTGTTTGTTTACAAGAACCAGGGGCATAATGTACATGGTAGCCCACCGTCCAACAATACATCCATCATCTACAGGGTTGTAGTGTTTGGCACTCCTCCACCGCTACTCCACCACTCTGAGGGTGTGGTAGCTCAGTGGTTAGGCTGTTGGACTACCAATCTAAAGGTTGTGGGTTCAAATCCTAGGTCTACTGAAGTTTCCAATGTCTATTGAGAAAGACCCTTAGCCCTCACTGTGCCAGGGATTCTGTATGTAATCCTGCATTCTGAACCCAACTATTAAGTGGGATACTTGTAAGTCGCTTTGGATGAAAGCGTCCACTAATTGACCAAAACCTTTGATGCTTGAGGATGCCCCAAAGATGTTCTATTGGGTTTCTGTCTGGAGACATGATTGGCCAGTCCACCAGCTTTACCCTCAGCCTCTTCTATAAATCAGTGGTGGTCTTTGAGGTGTGTTTGGGGTCATTATCATGCTGGAGCACCGCTCTGCTACCCTGCAACAGTTTCCGTTGGGTTGGGGGAGATCATGCCCTGCATTTTGAGGGTTTTAGTTTTTAATTATACTGTTATCATTGTTAGTTTGTTCAGAAACCTTTCAATTGAACTCTAATTGATGACGCCTGGAAAATTACAATGACTGCAATTCATAGAGAACATTTTGGAAAATCAGAGAAAATATTATTTGCATAATAATTTGGAACACGGTGTAAAGAATACAGTAGAATGGCAACTTTGTCATATGTGGGATTATAAAAATTGTAGCAACAGTTTTTTTATTGTGTATTATAGTAGTGACAGATGTGGTGAGTGTTTATAAAGCGATTACGGTACTTGTGTTAACCCACGTTTATGTGGGATTATAGTGGTTATGGCAACCACTGTAAATAAAGAATGATATACTTGTGGCAGCTTTTGTTTATTAAAGAATTAACATAGTTGTAGCAACCTTTGTTTCTAAGGCTTTAATGTAGGTTTGGCAACCATATTTAAAAGGGTTATAGTTGTCATGGCAACCCAGGTACATATAGAATACAATAGAATGGCAACTTTGGCATATGTGGGATTATAAAAATTGTAGCAAGTGTTTTCTTATCGTGTAGTATAGTAGTGAACGATGTGGCGAGTGTTTATATAGCGATACGGGATTATAGTGGTTATGGCAGTATAATGGCAACTTTGGTATATGAGGATTTATAAAAATTGTAGTTTTTTTATTGTGTATTATAGTTGATGGTACTTGTGTTAACCCACTTTTACGTGGGATTACAGTGAATGTGGCAACTGTTGTTTCTAACCGACATGAAAAGAGTTAAAGTGAGAATAATTACACCAAATGGTCTGTACATCCTGTTGCGTTCATGTTGAGACTGACAAACAGAAATAAAGCTTCCGATATGAATAAATGTGAGCTCCCTCACCCCCGCCGAGTGAAACCAAGCGATCAGGCCACACGGAGATGAAGGAAGAGCTGGAACGCTTCACTGCAGGTCCACTGATGTATTCTGACATGACTCACAGTGACCCCTGTGTGGCCCTTTACTCATTAGTGCACCAAAGAGTGAATATGGGTGAGCCAGAAAAAAGCGCCAGTGAGCCGGCGATGTAACGCCAGTAAGTGAACCGATGTGTGGGTGTCAGATTAAAAATATGCTAATCAGCAGGTATGTGTGAGTAGGAAGGATGTGGGAGTCGGGACCATGACCCCCAGCGCTCGAGTTTGAGTATAATGTTGATAAAGCAGAGCTACAGGCAACGCGGGCTCCAGCTGCTTCAATCTGGAGCAGGAGCCTTAAGGTGGAATAATAAGTGAGGCATTGGCTCGTGACCCTGGAGGCTGCAGAGACTTTGGTGTGGACTGCGGAGCGAGATTTCCAATTTGGACTCAGAAGTTCAGAAGCCTTTGCGTTGGACATGTTTAAAACTTAGATGTGCGCTCAGTAAGTCTATCGCAACTCAAACGGGTTCACGGAGTTCATGTGCGCCGAGTCAAATTAGCAATACAGAGTCGTTATGTTTGCAGAAACAGAACGATAAAATAAAAGAAGGTTCTTTATAATAAATCCATAATTTAGAGTTGAAATCACAACTTAATCCAAGTATTAATCCCAATCGGGATGGAGTTTACATTTTCTCCATGTGTCCACGTGGGTTTTCTCAAGGTTCTCCAGTGTCAACCCTCCAAAAACGTTGATTCGACGTAAATTGAATGCTTGAAATTGCCCCATATAGTCGAGTGAGTGAGTGTGTGCTCAGCGATGGATTGGCGCCCTGTCCTGGGTGTTTGACCAGCGCCCGTGACGTTCTCCCCTGGATGGGCATGGGAATTAAGCGGAAGATAATGAATGAATAAATGTTCTAAATTGCCCCTATATAGTGTCAGTGTAAGTGCATGTGTGCCTATCAATGGAATGGCACTCTCTCTCCATCGGCTTCCTGTAGCTGCTGCATTCAGTACAAGGTACTGACTCTGACCTACAGGACAGTCTCTGGATCTGCCCCCTCTT
>JAOUQT010028242.1:0-11528 GCA_025769995.1 Xyliphius kryptos
CCCCCGGATGGGCATAGGGAACCCCCCCCCCCCCCCCGCGACCCTCATAAAGGAACAAGCGGAAGATAATGAATGAATGAATTGTGAAGCAAACAGGAAAAAATAACTTAAAACGTCAGTGTGCATAACTATTCACCCCCTTAAGCCAGTACTTTGTAGAGCCACTTTGCAGCAATTACAGCTGCATGTCACATAATTCTCCATGAGCTTGCCACTGGGATTTTTTGGGGATTCCTACTGGCTAAACTGCTTCAGCTCCTTCCAGTTAAGACGGTTTCCGCTGGTAAACAGCAATCTCAGTTCTTACCACAGATTCTCAATTGGATTAAAGTCCGGGCTTTGACTCGGCCATTCCAATACATTTACAAGTTTCCTCTTAGTGTTTCTTCAGCAGTATGCTTTGGGTCATTGTCCTGTTGGAAGGTAAATCTCCATCCCAGTCTCAAATCACTGACCGATGCAAACCGGTTTGGCTCAATATCTCTTTAGCACCATCCATCTTCCCCTCGACTTGGACCAGTTTTTCTGTCCCTAGTGCTGAAAAAATCATCCTCACAGCATGATGCTTCCACCACCATGTTTAACTGTGGGGATGTTTTTTTTCAGCAGCAGGGACTGAAAAACTGGTCTGAGTTGAGGGGAAGATGGATGGTGCTAAATAAATGGTGTTCTTGGGGTGATGGGATGTGTTGGTTTTGTGCCAGACATAGCGTTTTCCTTGGTGGACAAAAAGTTCAAATTTTGTCTCTTCTGACCACAGTACCCTTTTCTGTACAGTTTGGGTGTCTCCCACTTACCTGTTTGCAAACCCGAAAAAAAAAACTTTACTTACAGGCAAAAAAAAAAAAACATACCCACAACATGATGCTTCCACCACCATGTTTCACTGTGGGGATGGTTTTTTTCAGCAGCAGGGACTAAAAAGCTGTTCTGAGTTAAGGGGAAGATGGATGGTGCTAAATAAATGGTGTTCTTGGGGTGATGGGATGTGTTGGTTTTGTGCCAGACATAGCATTTTCTTTGGTGGACAAAAAGTTCAAATTTGGTCTCATCTTACCACAGTACCTTTTTCCATACATCTCCCACTTACCTTTTTGCAAACTATAAACTAACCTTGTCTTTTTTGCCTGTAAGTAAAGTTTTTTTTTCTGGACACTCTTCCATTAAGCCCAGTTCTATGGCGTGTGTGGCTTATTGTGGTCGTTTGGACAGATACTCCAGTTTCTGATTGGGAACTCTGCAGCTCCTTCAGGATTACCTTTGGTTTCTGTGCTGCCTCTCTGATTAATGCCCTCATTGACCGGCCTGAGAGTTTTTTTCCCTCTCATTTCACTTCTTAATGTGATAAAAAAGGTAAAAATCCAAGGGGTGGGGGGGGATACTTTTGCAAAGCACTCTAAATCGTTTAGATTTAAATTGACTAAATCTAAACGTTACCCAGAGGTCATGTTATGCATGTAGTTTATGCTAGAATAAAACGTTTTAGCGTTACAAGTGTATTCATTTAAGTTTTTAATAACATCGTTGGTTTTTTTTTTTCCTTTCAGACCATAAAGAGGAGACTGATAACCCCTTACCGGTCAAGCACATCCTTGAGAATGTGTTCATTGAGGGAAATCGGCCAACGTTTGTACAGGAAATATACTCAGAGGCTCAGGAAGGACTAAAGCTCCTGCAGCAAGATGGTATTTTAATAATTAATTAAGCACTCAGCACATTTATAATCAGGAATCATTGCTAAATCAATTAATCAGCTCATCCCTAACCCTGTAATAGCCAAACTTATTAGATCTTAGGTAGCAGCGTTTACATGATTCTTTTTTTTAAAGATTTGTTTTAGGGTCATGTCGTTAACAGTATTTTGTACTTTTTTTAGAAAACCGAAATGGGGTTGACTTTCAGGACGATCAAAGTGTCACTGTAAGTAGTTTTTCTAAAGTTTTACTTTTAATTAAACACTGCAATTTTTCATTACATTTTTGACTCCGCTGTAATTAAAATGAAAACTTTGTGGATAACTTTTTTTCTGCAGTCAACAGTGACGACTCGTACCGATGACGATGTTAGCTTCAGTGAATTAGCGATGTCAGAGTCTGAGAGCACAGCTGATACAATTTCAACACGTTCCTCCATTTCCTATCAGTCTTCACGCTCAGGACTTACACGTCAAGGTAAATTAAACCGCAATCATATACAGATGCAAAGTATTCATAGCTTAAATTATCACTTACTTAGAACTTGTAAAGTGAAGTGTAAAGCATGGTGGTGGTGGCATCATGCTGTGGGGCCTAGCTAAGCTGGTCAGAGTTGATGCAAAGATTACTTGCAAGCCACTGTAAACTTATCTCTATATTGTCAGATTAAGCTAGGCTTAAACTAAGACTATTTGATTTTGCAGGTTCCACTTTTAGGCCACTAAAAGAAGATCAAAGGCATAGCAAGAGGAAAGCAAAGAAAAGACACATGGGTAACGTTCCAGGGATACCGAGACACGTACAAAAAGAACTGGGTATTATTTCATGACCTTTTTTTGGTTCATATGACAACTGGTACAATGTGTGGAATTGTTTCAGTAACAATAGTTTATGCTTCTTTTGTAACTAAAGGACTTGACAGAGCTGCCTGGACAGCATCACAGTTCACTCAGGCCCAGCTATCCAATGGCGGTTTAAGCATATCCACTGTTGTACCCACTCTGGATAGCATATCGATTGCATCAGAAGGGGAACTAATGCATTTGCATCACATGAATAGCTCTCAGGGAGCCAAGGAGACTAAAACACATGTTCTCTCAGCAGAAGGACATAGAGATGACCTCAACCTTCTCCAGCATTTCTTGTCACATTCTTTAGATCCTCAAAGACCTGGTTCCCTTGCAGCTCCTTGGATGACCACAGCAGGCCACTGTCCACCCAGCCCAGTAATGTACGTCTCTCCCGAAGCCACATACAAGTCCAAGATTATCCCTGACGCAATACTTATTCCCTCTGTGGATGTGGTAGAACTTAAGCGCAACAGGACACGCAGCAGCGTTCGTATGGTAAGCCAAAGCAGTCTGGCATCTGCCAGCCCAGCACCATCCAGACCCTCCTCTCGCGCATCATCTCGAATCTCCTCACGAGCCTCTTCGAGGTTTCCTTCACGGGCATCCTCCCGTGCATCCAATCAGACTGGTCCTAACTCTGAATACTCTGGCTGGAGCAACTCTGGATCATCGGAGACATTGGTATCCGACTCGTCCACCATTTCCAACAGTAGCACTCCACGAGTGCTGAGCAGAGCAAGTCAGATACAGAGAACTGATGGACCTGATGGGGGAAATGTCAGGAACCCACATGGATATGGTAAGATGGCCCAGTTAAATGGCGATAAAGAGGAAGAGACCTGGAAGAAGGCTGGAACGACAGGACAATTCAGGCGCAACCTGTCAGTAACAAAAAAGAGCAAAAACCCTCCACCTCCACCCAGTCGTTCATACTCTTTGCATGCACAACGTTCCAAATCAAATGCAAAACCTAAAACTGAGAGAACCATTATGAATCCTATTCATTTGGCAGAAACATGTTCTTCTGGTAACAAATCAGACACAACAGATGATGGGTCTGTGAAACTGGTCTCACCTTACAGTCAGACGAACACCGTTTGGTGTAAAAGCAACATACTGAAGTCACACAGCAATGAAAGGCAAAGATGGATTACGATTAAGGACTCTTTACCATATTTTAAAAACCTAGCTGCTAATGGTGTTGCACCTTCCCAAACTGTGCTGACTCTCATGACCATTCTCGATGTGCCAGATCCTCCCCATGTCTTAGCTCCTCCACCACCTCCTCCAGAGGTATGGGCACACAACCAGCATACGTTTGAACTATTGTGTGGTCCTGGACCTGTGAACTTAATGCAGTGGGCCCACAAGAGGGGAATGAAGGTAGACTGTACACCCCAGGTTATGGTCAGTGGATCCACCACAATGCAATCTACAAAGATAAATGGAGAAGTTGCATCCTTTGATACGGAAACAAGTAAAAATCAATTGAATCATAACATTTTGGAGTCTTATAAGAAACTAGTAATTCAACGTGACCAGGGTATTGCCTCGGACAGTAAAACTCCTCCTTCAAACATCGCCACGGATGTTCAGCTTACTAATGGCGGCACCTTGTCATTACCCGATTCTGGGCCACTCCACCCATCCTCCACTCCTTTACCACCTGCTGAACATCCACCTCCTAATATCAAAACTGAAACTATATCTACCCAAAAAGCCCAGTTTAGATCACCTCTGAATGAGTTCCTATTTCTTCCACCACATCCCTTGTACCCACCACCACCACCTCCTCAAAAATCCCATTTTACGTGTTCAAGTGGGTTAGATGAAACAGACACATCTTTTTCAGAAAACAAAATTCCAACACCTCCACAGGTTATTCCACCTCCACCACCCATCATACCTCCTTCTCCTCCACCTGTTATCCTACCAAAAACAAGCCAAATCCACCAAAAACCCCATCCTCCTCCTCATGTTATGCCAACCCCACCTCAGCCAGCTTTTTTACAAATGATTCCACCTCCTCCTCCTGATGTTATGCCAACCCCACCTCAGCCAGCCTTTTTACAAATGATTCCACCTCCTCCACAGCTGATCCCTCCTCCTCCCCCTCAAATTGTTCCACCTCCTCCACTACCTCAGTGTGAAATTCCACCTTGGCTGCAGCAGATGGACCCACCTCCTCCACACTCAATTCCACCCCCTCCACAATTGATCCCACCTCCACCCCAATTTACTTCATCTGCTCCTGAGGTGATGCCAATTCCCCCAACGGATCCTTCTCAAACAATCGCATCATCCGATTGCCTCAATTTTGATATTCAACTTATTCCACAAATGATTCCACCTCCTCCAAATGCATTACATCTTTTAACTGAAAATCTACCATCCACACATGATGCACCATCTCTTGAGAAAGAAACCCCATCTTCTACTAAGGAACACAAACCAACTACAATTGAAAATCCACCGCCTCAAAAGAACGCGTCGACAACCGCTGAGGAAGTTTCATTTGCCAAACAAGTAGTATCCTCAGTATCAGCTGTTATATCACTGCCATCTAATGTCCCTCCACCACCTCCACCGTTACCTACAGATATCAAAAATGAGGTCAGAGCACTTTCAACTGAAAAACAGGACAAACCGCAATCTGCTGAAACCGCACACTCTGCCACAACAAAAGAGGAATCTCCGCCTCCAATGGTCACACAGTCCCTGTTGCAAACAGTTCGACTCAGATCAGTGAAGTCCAACGTGAACAGAGTTGAAACCGCTCCTGTTGGACTTCCGAAAACAAAACAGAGCACTCAAGATCCACCACCAAAACCAGTTAGAAGATCTTTGATTCTGGTATCTACTGATCTTGCTTCACAAGGTGCCAGTGATTTAGTAAATAATGAGCAGCTTCCAACTAATCCAGACTCTACAGCCAAATCAGACGTCCATCCTGTAGAAGAACTGAAAAATGAGTCCAGCACTACTTTGCAAGACCAACCAAACCTACATGTTGAACCTGCAACTTTACCTGAAACTGCTCAATCAGCCAGCCACGTTAATGACGCAGACACAAAAACACAAAATGCCACATCTGATGTATTGAAACAATCACCACATGCTGAATCCATAACCGAAGTACTGAACAATGCAGATCCTGCACCAAAACTAACCATGCATGGAAGTCCAAATACACCACCTAAAAAAACAGTATTAGTGCCCCAAACTCTAGCTTCCAAACTTCCTCCTACACAAAATGCGTCTCCAGCTAGTGCTCCCACCTCATCTATGCGTCTTCAGGAGGCAATTCGACTAAAAACTGCTGCCATGAGCTCTAAAGACCAAACAAAACGTCTTAGCCTGCATTCACCTCCTCCATCTGCAGGTGGAATTTCCCCATCATCTACAGCTAATTTCATCTTCTCCAAAAGCCCGAAGAAGGTGGTGATCGAAACCCCGGCATCTACTGAAACAAATCTGCAAAAAACTTTAATGTCAGAGTTATCTTCTCTTCCTTATAAATCGAAACCTACCGAGAGTAAAAACCTAAAAGTTCCTCCTCCTGTTGCCAAGAAACCAAATGCAAAAAATGAAACAGCGGATGCAGAGGATGTGCAAACTGCTGGTCAGTAAGCACCACCCAATCCACATAAAAAAAAAATTATACCTTAATTCTCCAAGAACATTTAGCATCATGACTGTGTTCTATAATCACAATTTCTTAGCTCTTATCTTTACGTACCTTTCATATCAACTTGGAAAGGACAAGCAAGACATTTGCATGATCGTATGACTGCAATCGTATATGAGATAGTTCTAAAGACCTGCATCACACCCTCTGGATTGTCATCTTTACACCAAGAAATGAATATTTTTTTTGTGTGTTTAATAATACACTGGATGTGCAGGAAAAAAGTTGTAAATAATGAAACATCCTGAATAGTACAGCTATGAATGTGGTGTGAACGTAAAAGCAGATAAGTTTAAAAGATATTTAAAAAGAAAAGGTTGAGAAATAAGCAAGTACACTAGTAAGTAATGTAAGGAACCGAGAAAGTGCTAGGAAGTTAAAATGAGATTCAATGATGTGCATTTTGTGAAGTATATAGATTTAATCTTTGCAGAAAGTGTTTTTTGAAAGCAACTATTTGTATGTAAATATTTACTACATCTGAAACTGCATGTAGAGTTATACATACCACTTTGCCAAAACAAAATTACACCTGGTCTGTTGACTGGACCAGTCCCGATAATGCATACTATGTCTAATTTTAATATATAACATTTCTTTAATGCACTACGATCCTGCATTGGGGTACTGCTGATCAAAGAAAATGTTTCATTACTTTCTATAATTTAGAAATCTTTCTTTAACTTATTTTTTACAAGCATTTAGACTTCCCACCCATCTTTTTTAAAGAAATCATCTATGAAATCTTATTTTTGCTTCCACAAATAGCTTGGATATTTTTATATTTGTCAGTCAGTCATTTGCCAGCTTTACAAATGTGTTGTGTAAATTCTGCAATAAACTAATATGCTCATTTCCAGCTTTAAAATGTAAAAGCACTTTAGGATTTTTGCTCTAGCATGGCATGTACCTGAACATAATCTAGTTTCTACATTATGAGGTTCAGTGTAAAACAATAAATGTGTAAATATAATTAAAATTTTTTGATGGGTATGCCTTTTTTGCATTATTTACAATTTACTAAGCATGTTCCCATCAGTGTTGACAATCCACTATGTGTTCTCATTGTGTCTGCATGAATTTTCCCTTGGTGGGGGGTTTTTTTTTTTTTTTTTTAATACAGACATATAAACAAATCAGTTTGAGTGATTAAACGGGATGAATCATTTTATTAAAGGAGCTAAAACTTGCTCCATTGATTAAGGAACAGATAAGCACAAATAAATTTCAGGTTTAGTTATTTTTGAAAGATTTAGATTTAAATATATATTACAGTCACGTATGTATTTGTAACAGGACAGTTCAACTGGTTTTGTTAACGCTTTTATTAAACCCTAGCGGACCAAAACAAGTCAGTGGTACACAATAAAACTTTTTTTTTTTTTTTTTTTTGGATTCGGTCACAAACAAGAATAAGGGACAGACAGACAGGGACACACAAAAATAAAGTTTACACTTAGCACTTCTGCACCTTTACAATCAGCTCATCACACAGCTTGGTGACCGCCTCCACCTCCTTAGTCTAAAAAGCACAAAACAAAAGTTTATCAATAAAGGTACTAACTGGACTTGCCTATTTTGTTTACCAGAAAGCAGAAATGAATGTTGCAAAGTGCAATTGTCAAGTGCACATAAAGGTAGCCAACTACAGTAATCTGATCTTTTACACAACACCACAGATGAGGCAACATTCAAAAAATTAGACCACTGAAAAAAGCCCAAATTTTGCAGGCATGAATGTTTTAAACTGAGTGTGACACACTAATCATCTACTAAACTCAAAGCACATGCACAGGTTTCCCCCCTAGGTGTCATTACAATGCTTCAGTTTGGTTCAATATGGTGAAGACTGCAGACATAACTGACCAGAAGACCATCACTGATGTTCTCCATAGGATGGGTAAGCCACAAAAGTTTACATAAGGAGGCTGGCTTCTCCAAGCATATTGTATTGAAGTATTGACATATCGCTTTGAAAGTACTATTTTTTGACTGATTTAATATAATCCCAATTTTGCAGTTTTTTGTTGCAAAAACTGGGTAGTTTGAGTTGATTTCTCCACAGAATTCTCATTTTAATGACACCTGGGGAAACTGAGTTTAGCAGATAGTGCGTCACATTTAGTTTAAAACATTCATACCCTGCAAAATTTGGGCTGATTGACACAGTATTCAAATTTAATATTCATGTTTGAGGGTTTTATGAGCTGGAAGCCCAAATTACGTAAAAAATAAACTAATAAATGCGGGAAATCCTTTTGAATTGGGGGCTAAACCTATGATCTATAAAACTGACTAAAGCGAGCAAGTCTTGTACCAACTCCAGCTGAAAGGCCACTCAGAAAGAAGCAGAGAGAAAAACAAAATAAAACAAAAGGAAGCCAAACTAGTTGGCAACTATATGCTAGTAAAATGAAAGTTTAACAAAATACTGACACCATTAAGTAAAATGTATGCTAAACACCACAACACTTAACCAAGACCAACTTTTAATTTAGACTAATAATTTCAATGAATAAGGCCCATTTCTTTAAAAACTAACCTTTTGCTCCAGGTTTTTGTCCAGTGACTGCACTTTGAGCTGTTCTCTTCTGAGCTGCACCTGAAGGGCAGAAACTTCAGCTCCCATCTTGGAGCGCACATCAGCAATCTCCTTGTTTGCTCTGCAAAGAGTATCAGATTTACAGGGAACAGTTTCATAAAAATGCTTGCGTATTTAGGTTTCCTAAGTTTGCAGCTTAAAAGCACCAATAACAATACCAGGTGCTTAAACATTTTAATGGTAAACATTTTATAATTAATGGCAACAACAAGTTTTGTAAAAAAAATAAAAAAAATTAATAAGGACAGAGTCAGCCAAAGGATGGAAGAGTAATTGCAACGAATAAAATGCTAATTGAAGGGCATTTGACAAATTGACAACTGGTAAGTAAGACCACTGGGCAAAAAGACACAGAATTCAGAAATAAAGAAATGTTCATCAAATTGAATTTTTTGTGCAGAAAGAAAAGAGGGGAAAAAAAAGGTTCCTCAAATGTAAAATTGCAAAGACATCGAATCCTTGCAAGAATCTAAGAAATGGTAAAACACATCGGTTATGATCTACTTGAATTAAATGTAAATAAAAACAGAATGCAAAGGAACAGCATCCCCATGTTCTAGAATAGTGGTTAAATTTGAACATTGAGTCTGAAACATTGAAATTAGTAGAAATTCTGCAGTAAAGGAAACAAAGATAGCGGCATTAATGCAATTTTTACGGAAAGAGTTGGAAAAAATGGCTCTTACTGGTTAATTTTATCCTCAGCGTGAGTTTTGAGCATTTGGTAACGTTGCTCTTCTTTCTGCAATCTGGCCAAGTAGCTCTGAGCGCACTGTTTTAGAGTTTCCTCATTCTGCAAACAAATATATTTATAATTAAGTAACATAATGGGTTTTTTGCTGTCATGAAGTCTACATTTATTATAATGCTTTTATCCATTTTTGGAATAATGAATGCCACATTAGGAGTGGGATTTTTTGGGTTGTCGGGGGGATGGGAGAAAAATTAACAACCTACAAACCTTCTTGAATCCATCAATCATTTCTTTGCGTCGATCAAGTCGCTTGACAACATCTGAGAACGAACGCTCCATATCGTTTAAATCTTTGGCCAGCTGCTGCTTCTCCTGAAGAACTTTACTCAGTTCAGCCTGAGCCAGTTCCTCTTTTTGTTTGTGCTCAGCTTAAAACGGGGTAAGAAAACTTGAAATTAATAAAAATAAGTCCAATTTTCATTGCTCGGTATGTAATATACTGCATGGGAATTTCAACTTACCAGTGATCTGTGCAATAACCGCCTCAAACTCTGACACAATTAGTCTACAAAGGGGGAAAAAGGGAAAAAAAAAAAAAGTATTTAAAAACTAAAACGTTTGGTTTCTTAAAAGAAGTAATAGTTAAAAGAAGACAAGCTTACACCATGTGTTGGTTATCCATACGCAATTTTTCAATCTGGGAATTCAACTCTTGTTCTTTCTCCTCAGCCTAAACGAACACATACATCTTAGGTTAAAGATTTTAAAAAAAATAAATTTAAAGTGCAGATTGTTTTAAAGTTTTTCCATTTTCATTCCATTTGGTCATTTTGCAAACACAGTATTTTGATACAGCATCCCGAAAGCAATTAGAGTTAAGGGTCTTGCTCAAAAGACACACACTGAAACTTTAAATTGGGTGAGTGGTACGTTATAGGCTGATTATGAAGGTGGGCCGTTTTAAAACTGAGTTCACCTGGTTTATAATTTAACAGTAAATAAGTATTTAACAGTTGATTTTGACCATCACAAATTAACCAAACATTACCAAACTAAAGCAAATCAAATATATTTATCTAGATCAGCACTTCTTTGTATTTAGATCAAGACAAGACTTGAAACACTAAAACATAAAATACTATATTTACATTTGGTCATTTTATAAAATAAAAAAAAAAATATAAAAAAAGGGTCAAAACAATAAACTCTTGAAAATAAAATATCATATGCATAAGAACTTAAAAGCAGGTAGAGATTAATTGAGCATTAAGTAATAAAGAAAAGGTGCCCAGATTTATTTTGTGGGTGGAGAATTAAAAAAATAATAATTTTAAAAAAGGCAAAATTTACCTGTACTGCGGAAGGCAATATACATAGATGAGCCCCCAAAAAATTAAATAATGATTTCCACACTAGGATCAAGATTTACTTGAAATAATAGGTCCATAAAGAGTAACTTCCAGGCATTTTACATAAGGATGTGTACAAATTTCCTATGTTTAAAGAAAGATGGGTTTCCTACTTGCTAGTACTGCATTTAGGATATTGCAATCTTAGTTAAGGGTGTACCTGTTTCTGGGCCTTTTCCATAGCCGCATCCAGATCCTTTTGGCTGTATTTCAAAACATCCACTATAACCGCCTCACTCCTCTGTGACTGCTTTACTGTCGGTTCCAAGAAGTTCATCACTGGCTGTTCCTTGACCACTGGAATCTCTGCCTGCATACAATATTTGAACGAAGAACTGATATAATTTATAATTATTAGAAATTTGATAAAGACAGTATTTAACACAACTATACTAAAATCATATTGGAAAACACTCCTTTAAATTTTTAGTACAGATTAGTTTGTCAATAAGTTTGGTTTTGCAGAACACACTCATAACATACTACTTGGAAGTATTGATAATTTAGAATTGCAAAATCAAATGACAGGCTGATCCAACTTCAGTGGAAATTCCTCAAGACAAGTTCAAATGAAGCTCAGTAGTGTGTGT
>JAOUQT010028252.1:0-21903 GCA_025769995.1 Xyliphius kryptos
TGGAAATATTTCTGTGAATCTGTCATTCCTGATGCATTAAGTGTTTTATATGTTATTATAAAACTATTCATAACACTTCATTGCATTTGCCATAAGCCCTTGTTAATGTACTTAGATGTTCATAATCATGGTCTGAAATAGTTAGAACAATTTGACATAAGGCTTTTTAACACAAAGTAACATTGGCCATAATAATATGAATTTATTTAAACTTTTAATTCTTTGGATGTTTAGACATTCATACTTAAAACAAGGTGATTACACTTTACTGTAAAGAGCATTTACAAGCTTATATTAGTCATTATGTACTGCTATGTATGCAGTCTCTTTTAAGTTAAATACTTGCTTTATATAGCGATTATTACAACAGTGTGTTGTCACAAGAGATAATTACATACAACACTTTACTTCATGTCTGTAAAATAAAGCTTATAAGCTTTTATAAACAGCTATAAACACTCACAAAGTAATTTTCAGGAAAAGCACTCATTAAACACAAATATTATAAGGCTTTATGTCACTGGTCTCTATAATAAGTTAATGAACAGTTAAAATATGTAATTTCACTTTGTATTATAAAGCCTTAAAGCATTGTTAATTAACAATGGCTTATGACGGGTATTATAAAGCATTATGGACACATTATTAAGCTTTATACATTATAATGCATTATGAATACTGGATTTATGTAAAGTGCTACTTAAATAATAAGTATGCATGTAATTGTTTATATGAATCCGTAAGAACCCATTTTGGATGATGTAATTATTTCATTTAAAATAAAAAAAAGTTTTATTTTTCTTTTTTATTCCAAATGCTGCATAGGAAATTGCCATATAAATTACTCTTACTGTATATAAATCTAATACAGTAAAATAATTTGTGTACATATAGTCGTTATATCCACTTAAATGTTTTCTAATTGGAGTGTTATTGTGGAATCTGGTGTTCGTTTAGTAAAAACTTGTTTACTATAAAAAAAAAAGCTGTATTCCAGTTCGTTTTTTTAAAGTTGTTTTGGAGAGTAGGCTAATGTTTTAACACATTTAACATTGTTTTTTACACTTAGGACACCGTGGTTAGGATAATATATGTAATTTGCTTACAATTACCTTTTTGTGAAACAGATGGAGTCAAGGAAGCGGCTGGCTAAGACAGTCTTAGTGTTTGTAGGACTTTTTGCCATCTGCTGGCTTCCCAGCCATATTATCTACCTTTATCGTTCCTACCATTACTCAGAAGTGGACACTTCCACGATACATTTTGTCACCAGTGTTGTTGCCCGTATCCTGGCATTCACCAACTCCTGCGTTAACCCGTTCGCACTCTACCTACTGAGCAAGAGCTTTCAGAAACAGTTCAACAATAAACTCTGCTGTTGCTATTGTTCACCAACAAAGCACCTGCAAAGTACAACACAAGGCAACACACACATAAGCTCTCTCAAAAGCACACAGAACAACACAGTGGCTACTTTTAGCCTTATTAGTGGCAATCATGGGTGCCAGGAGGGCTGTGTGTGATTGTGTTGTGAGGGAGATTTTGTCGTTTTCTTCCTTTTTAGTGCTTATAATGGATTGTGCTGTCTTGTTGTTGCCACTGCTTGTGTTTTGTGTTTGTGTTGAATGGATGTTATGCCTCATGTGCTAAACAGGTACAAATTTAGTGGAATAAGGAAGTCCTTATGTTATTTTTTGCTGCTTTCTTCAGGTAAGTCAGTAATTTAATTTATGCTGCTCTGTACAATACTGCAATGTGTATAAAATATATATTTATTCAGATTTAATACTTACATTTGTTATTAGTAAATTAAAGTGCTTGTTTACTAAAAATGTGCAATATGTAAATTACATTTTAATGTAAAAGATTAATACGTTTATCATTGTCTCTCATTGTGCTAATATGTCAAACACAAATGTAGGCTCTTTGTTATTGACTTCAGACAAAGGTAAATTTTGCACCCTAATATTTATGATGACAGGTTATAGTTTCTATACTTTGGAATATTTATGTATGGTCAATTGGTTGAATACTTTTAGTCACAGAATAAATATTGGTGTGTGAATGGTGACTTACATAAAAATCTGCTGCTGTTTAATGATTATATGAAATACAGCTGTGTGCTTGTTGTGTAAAAAGAAAACTTGGCAGCATGGCTCTTCAGGGCTGTATTGATTTGTACAGACTTTAAATTTATGGTAAGGTGTAAAGCTGTGTTTCAGCGGGTAATTTGATAAAAAAAGCTAGCTGTTTTTCTCAATTTTAGTTGTAGTCAGTCACCTTATAAGCAACCTAACTGTATTCTCTGCAGTGCTGTGTGGCTGATTTCTGTGCTGCTTCCGTGGGTATAGACAGAGGCAATTTGCTTGTTTTGTCTATTCAGATTTAGCCATTAAAGATGTTATAATGATGTTGATGAAATATATACATATAAGTATTGTCATTTGTGTCACTGGTCTTGTTCCAGTATGAGTAGCAATCCTTTGTAATGTGAATGTTAATAAATGTTCATTTAAAATGTTGTTACTTCCGTAAAATTATCAGTATTTATCCCACAAATTGTGTCATGTAGTATGTAGATATAAGACCTGCGATAAAGTGTTAAAGAAAAATTGTAGTGTAAAAAACTGCTGATTAATTAATTTATTTATTTATTTATAATGTGTAAGTAATTGGCTGTGGTGTAAAAATGGTGTGTAGCACATTTGCCTTTTAGCGCTGGGGATTCCCGGTTCAAATCCTGATCTGGGTGGAGTTTTAAGGTTCTCCCCGTGTCAGTGTGGGTTTTTTTCTGGGTTCTCCAGTTTTCTCCCACAGTCCAAAAACATGGTAAATTGAATGCTCTAAATTGCACCATATAGTGTGTGGTTGTGTGAGTCAGTGTGCACCCTGTCCTGGGTGTATCTGCCCAGCGCCCGAGATTTTCTCCCCTGGATGGGCATGGGGAACCCCACTGTGACCCTTGGTTTACAATGAAGAAATGTTTTAGCACAAACTTCATAATTCTTGATGGCATTGATCTTCTGAAAAATTTATTAACAATAATTATACATTATAATGCATTAGCACATTGTTTTATAAAGCATATATGTAAATTACTTAGTAATTACTTAGTAAATTTAGTGTGGGGGGAGGTTTCATGGCTAAATTGGAGCAGCCTGGTGGCCGATCTTCATTAATTGCACATTGCATCAGTAAGAGCAGAGTGTGAAGGTTCAATTAGCAGAGTAACAGCACAGTTTTACTCCAAATATTGCAATGCACACAACACTATGGGTGACATATCAGAGTCCAAAAGATTGGTTTGATGAACATGAAAGTGAAGTTGAACATCTCCCATGGCCTGCACCCTCACCAGATCTAAATATTAATGATCCACTTTGGGGTGTTTTGGAGGAGCGAGTCAGGAAACGTTTTCCTCCATATAAGATTTTGGTAAAATGTTTATAAAGAATGTGCAATAAGGCAGTGCAATTTTTTTGTTGTGGTTGAATGTATTGCATTTCAGTTTTTAACAGTGCATGTATCTATGCCCTATGGAGTGAACAGTGCATAGTTACATAGTTTATCTTTATTCACTGACTACATATTTAACAGTTGCACCGTTCACTCCATAAGACTTAGGCTTAATATTTACTGTTAAAAAAAACTAAAAAGCAACACATTCACTCACATTAATCACTATCCCTAGAACTAAAAACAATTTGAGGATAAAATTGTTTTTATATTCTGACCCCGCACATAAAGTTGCAATACAGTACTTGTAAGTTGCTTTGGATACAAATGTCTGCAAAATAATCAAATGTAAAAGAAAAGAAAACCTGTGACCTAACACTAAAAGATTTCTTCACTGTGAAACCATGCTTTTAGCAGATGCTTTCTTTGGAATCAGGGGAATGTTAAATGTAGCTGTTTTATCCCTTTATCTTGCTCATCTGTGTCTAGTAAAACTTGTACATTTTAGTAAATGGTCTTAGTATCTTCTTTGTCATCATGTTTGTGAACTCCATTTTTTGTCTCATTGTGCTGTTTGAAGATTGTGTCTGTAATGTTAGGATAGACCTTTCTTCTGTTTATTTAAAACTATGTCTTCGGACATAATCTATTAGATGGTCTGTCTTTGTCTGTTTATATTTAAAATAGACTGAAGTTGTTTATGTCATGGTGCCATTTGCAGAAATAGTCGGTGTAAGGAGAGAGATGCACGGTCCCTGGGTGCAGGGTTACAAATGAGATCATTAAACACAAAATAGCTGACTGAACGCGTGCTTTCTTTGTTGTTCAAAACTGTTTTGAGTAAATATTATTTGTGGGCATTATTATGTGTGTTGATTGCAGTCAAAAGCATTTTTCCGATTTGTTCTCATCTTAATGCAGCAAGCGGTACCAGTAGTGGCATTATGGATTGTTTTGCTTTCATTGAACCAAACGTCTTACTAACCCCTTTATTGATTGATTTGGTCACAACTGTTATCAGCTGTTATCAACTACAGCCATTTTGGCAGTTTTGATTAAACTTTGGAAATGTGAAAAAAAGGCAAAAGAACCAACAAGTAGGAACAAGTTTTGGTTAAACTTTTTATGAATTTGGTATTCATAATGCATTATAAGTGTATTTATAAACCTTTATAACGTGTTTATAATGCTTTACAACATTTGTCATAAGCCTTTGTTAAGGTACATGTTCATAATCATAGTCATAAATTGTTATAACAATTTGACCTAAGGCTTTATAGCACAAAATAACATAATGCATAATAATATGAACTTATTTAAACTTTAACAAGATGATTACACTTTACTTAAAGTCTGTAAACAGCATTCATAAAGGGTGAGGATTGTGTCGGGCGTCCATTGGCCAAGTATGATATGCAAGTTTATCGCTGTGGCACCCCCTGAATAATAAAGGGTATAATGCCAAAAGAAGAAGAGGAAGATGATTTAAAAAAAAAAAAAGAAATAGCATTCGTAAGCTTTTACAAGTCATTATGTAGTACTATGTATGCATTCTTTTTCAAAGAGTTAATTAATGACAACATTAAGAGACCTGTTAAGAGAGCTTATAAGCTGGAAAAGCATTTTTTAAACACAAACATAAAGCTTTATGTCACTCTATAATGATTTCACTCTAAAATGTGTGGTCATGTTTATGTATGGACATCAACAAAGGCTTATGAGAAGTATTATAAAGCATTATGAACACTTTATAAATGTGTAAATAATGTATGTATTAATGTAATGAGTTATGTAAAGTGTTACCAAAGTTTTCAGTTATTATTATTTTATTACTAACAAGTACAAGTAAAGCGCAACATGATTTACTGAATATATGCAAAAATAGTAGATGTCGAAATCGATTAATTTATATTTTACTTCAGTCATGTAGAAATTATTTTAGCTTTTAGATGAACAATATATTTTCTAGGACTATGATAATCTGGATTTAAAATGCCTGTCTATCGTCAGCTGCCAGTGATTCACTTGTAAGGGGTTAAATTTATGTTAAATTCAATAAATGAACATAATTATTTTTCCTTACTGTAAAAGGAATTAAGACTAAAATAATTAGATTTTTACAAAGTTTGCTGCTTCAGTTTTTTTTACCACTACTCTGGTGAAATACTTCACTATCAAACTTTGAATATATTTTTTTTGAAATATTATATAAATTCAAGTCTCTTATTTTAATAATTTAGTAAGGTAATAATTTAAAATGTTTGCATTCGTTGTGTTTACGCAGTCTGAAAATGTTTGCCTTATTTAAAATTGGATGACAATGTTTTCTCAGTGGTACATGAATAAAAATGTATAAAAATGCAGCTATGTTATGCCATTAGCCATTAGAGTTCTTTTAATGTTTTATTATTCATAAATATATATATTTTTTGCTATTTCCCTAAGCTACAACTTTGAAAACTTTGAAGAAAAAAAAAAAAAAAAAACCTGTGAAACAGAGAAATGGGAAAGGGAACGGGGTAGAAGGCACTTCCTAAAATAAGATTTTGCCAGGGGCTTTTGGTAGTCTTGTTCCAGTTACAGTTTGATCTAAAAAAATGAAATATATATATAAATATATATATATATATATATGTAAAGCTATATAAAGTATTCATAACCGTTGCCATTAGCCTCTGTTAATGTACAATGTTTTTGATCACACTTATTATGAAATCAGGTGTTATAACAATATGCCATAAGGCCTTGTAACACTAAACTACACACAGTGTTATAATATACATTTATTTTAACTTTCTTAAGATTTCATGTTTTATACATTCTCATTTAAAACATGATGATTTTACAGTAATTTTCTTTTCAAGTCCAGCTTAAGTATTTTGTTTTACTTCTATTCACGTAGTTCCTATCAGTGGGTTGTACAGCACTGTGGTGGTTATAAGGGTCTATCTAGTACAACTGCAATTTGCTAAACCTGCATTTGCAAATGAAGCCATTCTCAATGTCTAGGTGTGATTGCATTGGAGTGCAGATGATGGTGGGATCATATTGTGTCACTGTGAGTATTTACTATGCACAGCAACCTTGTATTCAATTTCTGAGCTAACTGTGTTTTCGATTCCCAAATTTTCAGCAGGTAAATGTCTATGCTCTTGTGCAGTAATATGAGTATTGTGCCACCTGTAAGTTTCATTTGTAGAGCTCACGTTATAGGATGTGCACGTACCCTGATCTAAGAGTAGATCATAGATTTAAGCCAACTACATTAGCAGACATTTATCCAAAGCAATTTAAAAGTGAAAAAACAACATTGATCAGGAAGATAAGGAGCAACCATTAGTTGTTTTTAAGCCATCATCAGGCCAACCTGTAAGTCAAAGTAACAGAGGATGTTTCCCTTTAAGATCTAGAATCCTTTGAATACTAATTAATGCAGTAAAATGATTTCCTCTTTTAGCTTTTATAACGTTCTTAGTTTTCAGCACGGTTATCTTACATCCCCACCACATCTCTGAGTGATGTTACAGATTACATCATCGCTGAAGCAAATTAGGGGTCATTATAAAATCATCAATAGTTTCAATTATAATGATTAAGATATAGACAAGTTTGCAGAATCATCTATACCTATAAATTCCAAAGCTCTCACTGAATTGCTGACTCACTCACTCATCACTAATTTTCCCCACATCCCGAGTACCTACAAGGCAAATTTGGCACCATGATTACCTATGGTGCTTGGAAATTTCTTGCTTTCCTATGTTTGGTTGTCAATTCATTATCGCCATCGAACAAAACACCTCGGAGGGATTAGGGTTTTTGCAAGTTAATTGCCACCGATCCCACTCTATAACAATTTTAATTATATAAACTCCAAAGCAGGTGGCATTGTGGCTTAGTGGTTAGCACGATCGCCTCTCAGCATTGAGGAATCCCAGTTCAAATCTTAATCTGGTTGAAGTTTCCATGTTCTCCCTGTGTCTGTGTTGGTTTAATCCTGTACGAGGGGAGAATGTCTTGGGCACTGGGCAGATACAGCCAGGACAGAGCTCCAATGTATCTATTTAGAGCAGTCAATCTACCTTGAACCCATGTTTTTGGACTGCGGGAGGAAACCAGAGAACCCGAAAGAAACCCACTCGGATACGTGGAGAACATGGAAACTTCACTCAGATTGGATTAGAATATATCTGATTTATATGTACCACAACTATTGGGGGTGATTTAAGTATGTGTACATAAATTTACCAAAAAATGATTGCCATTCTCTGATTAAAATGAAGTAACAATATTGCTGGTTCATCAGAATGAATCTTCGTTATAAACATTTTGTCATTTAGCATCAAAATGAGGTTGCCACGACTATATTATTTAACACTTTTGGCATATTATAATTGGTCGGTGCAGTAATTGCTAATGAATTGAAATAATTGTATTACACGTGCCTCAAATCATTTGTCCATTCCTTGACCTTCAAATAACAGCAATTTTTAACTTGATTAAATATCACATCTGACTTCGTATGACAAAGTGACAATTATCTCAGTATTTACTAAGCTGAAATACTTGTTTGATGAAGTCCCAGGCTGATTGGATATATAATTGTCTTGTTAGCATGATGAGAAGCTTCTGAAGAGTGATTTTCTTATTAGCTTGAGTGCCTGGGCTAGTTAGATAATATTGTGTACCACATTTATTAATCAAATAATTAGCACCATCATAGCAAAGCTGTAAAATATTGTTTGAGTGTGCACTTTTAAACAATCACATCAATGAAAGAAATTTAATTGACAATGTGAAAGGGAATACACCCACACATGGAATTTTATAAGGATACTGTTGTGAAGTAATCATATTTAGTAATCATATTTGACTTTAAAATGTTACGTGATCACAATGTTTTGGACTGAAGTAGCAACAAAAGTCCTTTGTACAAGTCGGGTATTATTAAAACCACAAAATCTTACTTTGTATATGTGCTTTATTGATTATAAAAGGTTTAAAGTTTATTTTTATTGCCGCTAAGCAGTGAAAGTCATCTAAATGCCTAAAAATATTAATTACAGAATTAAGGAATTAATTACAGACTGATGTTAAATATATTTTGTCCATGAATACTTAAATAATTCCAAATGGTCTATCTGTTTCCGTTTTCCTCGCTCCACTTTCCCACAAGTATTTCTTTATTAGAGCATTTGCCCAATCACATTTCAGCATCACAGGTTTTTGTTTTTTTCAGTGTTTAATCATGCCGCCCTTGCTAACAATCATTTTTATTAATCTAAATATGCATCTACACTATATACCTGTATATATACACACATTGTGTGCCTGTGTGCATAGAACACAATTATTGCTTTAATAATTACTTTCGTAAACTGTATGACATGCCTTATACTGTTAAGATAAAGATATAAGTCCCATGTTTTTATGGGATTTGGCAAACACTCAGGAAAATGGGGACAATACAATCTAGGCATTCTGTCAGACAAAGAAGATCTGACCTTTTCTGTTCAGGTTAGACAATTCAAGCTGAAGAGTGTTGACAAAAGATCAGCAAGTGCTGCTGTGTGTTAGTCTCCACATTTCCCTGAAGAAAAAAAAAGAAAATGTTAAGGGGAAAAAGGACAAATAACCTCTGCTGACCAAAGTGGCAGGTAGAAGTCATGTGTGTCATTCACTCTGTTACTTTAATCGAGGCAGTCTGATATGACTGATGAAAAAGTCAAGGGATGTTACAATAATCAGTCACTAAATCTTATCAGTGAAAGGTCAATCTTACCATGACACCTAATCTCCAATCAGAGAAGAAGAATAAAAGCTTTTACACGGGCAGCGAGATAAGTCACCTACGGTTGATTCAGAACAATCGGCATTAAGACAAAAGATGGCATCAATGAACCTAAATAACTTTAATAATTACAATGTGTATTATTCTCTTATAGTGAAGAAAAGGTCATGGATAGTTTGATTTAAACGTTCGTCATTCTTAAATTTGCATGTTTTTTTTTCACAGCCATATGACACTGGCCTGCAGCCTGCACTAGAACAACACTTACATTACCGCATGTAAGTGTTGTAAAACATGTTATACTAATAGGTAAGCATAAAAAGGGAGCACAACATTCTAGGTTAGTTTAGTATCTGAAGCATCAGCAGTTATTGACTTGCTTACAGGCTCGAAATGGCCAGAAAGAAACATTTTTTTTTAGCGACCAGTCAGTCCATTGTCATGTTGAGGAAGGAAGTCTACTCCATGCAAGATATTTCCAAGAAAATGAAAATATCTTACCATGCTGTTAACTACTCCTTTCGAGAAGTGACACAAGCTGGCTCTAACAAGGACAGAAAAAGGACTGGGAGGCCCCGTTGCACAACTGTGCAAGAAGATAAATATCTTATAGTGCAGTTTGAGAGAAAGATGCCCCTGTCAACTGACAGCTGCACTAAACGGAACCCATCAAACAACAGTGTCAGTATCAACGGTTAAGAGATGACTTCAGGATGCTGGACTTCATGGCAGAATTGCTAAGAAAAAGCCAGTGTTTTCTTTTTATTGGCCAGTGTGAGGTAAGGCCATAAAGTCCAGCTTCCTGAAGCCGCCTCTTGACCGTTTTACGGGTTCCATTTAGTCTGCTGATGCTTTAAATACTAAACTAACCTAGAAGGTTGAGCTCTCTTATGTTCACCCATTGTGTGTATACGTGTGGCTGTGTGTGAGTGTGTGCCAGCGATAGATCGCGCCCTGTCCTGGGTATACCGGCCCAGCGCTCGAGACGTTCTCCCCTGGATGGGCATCGGGAACCCCACCGTGACCCTAGTACAGGATTAAGCGGAAGATAATGAATGAATGAATATTAAAGTTGTACTCTGGTGTTTTTCAATATAGTATCATTTGATTGTAGTAGTATTAATAGTCTTTACTGCTCATGCAAAAAAGCAATATGAATAACTTTAGCTTTTCTTGTATAATGCAAAGTGTCAGCATATGATTCCTATATGACAAATATAATATAAGTACAAAAGAGTCCCGTGATATCTGGTTAATTTATTTGTAGCAGAATTGTGCAGTGAATCTGAACTGAAAACAACAGCAACAGAAAAAAAAATGCATTCTATTTATTCCCTGGAACTTATTTACCACCTCAACTGGTGTCAAATTAGGAGGAATCACAAAGCATTGGTAATATGTTAAGTGTCAACATGCATTTGAAATAACCTTGACTTTTAAACCCTTTTTCTGTCAGTGAAAACCACCTCCGGATATTGAACATCGCTGCTCTAAAGAATGGTGCTGCAGGACATGGATGATCTTATGATTATAAATACAATAAAATGTTTTTTGTAATGATATTATATGTTACAATGGGCCCTTTTTCTTCCTGTTGTTATACAATATTTACTGTATTAAAAGGCCTTTTTTTTTTTTACAAAACAATTACAGTTATACAATAATAATTTTCGTTTAGTTATAATGGGGGAACAAAAGGACCAAAAATACTCCCATTATCATGAAAATCAGCAATATTTATGACCATACTATATAAGAAAACGAAAACAACAATTAGCTTAAAGTCATGTATTTTTATTTTGTTCTTAATACAGTCCAATAAAATAAAATATCAGTTTTGCTGATTTATTTTGGAATATCAGGTAACGCTTGAATCCATTTTTAATTAAGCATTATAAGTGTATTCATAAAGATTTATGAAACATTCGTAATGCTTTATAACATCTGTCATAAGCCACTGTTAATGTACATGGATATTCATAGTCACACTATAATATAAAGTGTTATAATAATATAGAATGGGGCATTATAATACAAATTGACATACTGCATAATAATATGAACATTTAACTTTCAGAATTTTTGTTTAACATTCTTTCTTAATATAAGATGATTTCACTTTACTTAAATGTGCAAAAAAGCATTTATGACCTTTAATAAGGCCTAACATTGCAGTATCCTCCATTAAGGTTATGCAGCAAGCATGCTTAATGGCAGCTTATAAACTTTTGTTAGCAGTTATGAGTATTTATAAAGTTATGTTCATGAAAGTTATGCATTTAACACATTTTTTATAAAGCTTTATGACAGTGGTCTGTAAAATAAGGTAAGAAACAGTTGTGGAATAAGCTTAACCGTTTATTCTTTTAAAAACTGTGAATATTAACATTAAGAGGCTTATGAAGTGTTTAAAAGCATTATTGATACTTCAAAGCTTGAAATCTTTATAATGCTTTATGAATCCCGGATTCATAGAAAGTGTTACCGAGTGCTATTTATTTATTTTTTGTATTAAATTATTTAAATTATGGATAAATGTTGTTAGAAGTGACATTATTGTGTACATATGACAACAATATAAATTATAATCTGTAAATAAATTAAAATGTATCTTCAAGCCATGCTTCATGAAGCAAGTTGTCAGGGGGGTTGTGCTCATCTGCTCTCACTGTCATTTGCAGCTTTTGGGAAAGAAAACAAAAAACTTTTTAACACCAACTTCTGATCCACAAATTATTAACCTCTAATCTAATATTCAAAACAATTTTTGTTTTTAATAATTTAAGTGACCTATAATGTGATGGCCAAAATACATTATATTAAAGACACAATAATATAGTAAACTAAAAAAAAGCTGACCTCTTTAAAGAAAGTTTTACAAAACTTATGTTAGTTTATGGTAAAAACGGCTACAATTTAAATCGTTACCTGGATGTCCGGTTGAATAGCCCTCTTTTGAGACATGGACATTTTCTACATCAATTTCACAATCAGTCCTCGTGGCGTGTGGAAATTCTGTTTAAAAATATAAAGAAGGGAATGCTTGTTAAACACAACGAAGATGAACCCAAGTCGCTTAAAATCATGTATTTTTAGTTTGTTACTGTTCAATAAAACTAAACATTTAATCAGTGTATTAGGTAACACTTTCAATGATCTTGTCTTCATAAAGCATCATAAGTGTGTTTGAAAACTTCAAAATGCATTTCTCCTAATATTTATGTACCAAGTTGTTTATAATCACACTATAGTATAAAGTGTTATAACAATATGGCATAAAGCATTATAACTATAATATTATAGCTTTCAGTCACTCTGCTCCATCTCTCTGAAACTCTCTTCCAACGCAAATCCGTTGTACATCCACTTTCAAATCCCAACTTAAAACTCATCTTGTTAAGTTAGCTCATTCTAAATCCTTTTGAATTTTATTCATAATTTACTGTTTTTTTTTTTTTTTTTCAGTTTTAATCATCTATACTATACTTTGTATCTGTTGTGTTTTCTACTTTTAAATGTCTGTTTTATCTGATTATTATTATTATTATTATTATTATTATTACACAAATTGACATAATGCAGTTTAATATGAACATTTAACTTTCTGATTTTTTACTTAATACACATTAAACTTAATACAAGATGATTTCACTTTACTAAAAATCTGTGAAGAACATTTATGAGTCATTATGTACTCATTTCGATGCAGCAAAGAAAGGAATACTTGTTATATACAACTAAGATTTGGAATTAAAATCAGCTTTATTTTTTACAGTAAATCTTGTATCTAAATTTTTTTAGAATTGGTAGCAAAAAGCACATGGATAGGCTTAAGAATTGGTACCATAAAGGCCTATGAGAAAATTTGATTCCGGTTCAAGTCCAAGTAATTCATTATGTAGCGCTTTTTACAACAGTACATTGTCACAAAACAGCTTTACAGAGTTATGAACCTAAACCCCCAAAGAGCAAGCCGAAGTGACAGTGACAAGAAAAACTCCCTGTGTTGTTGCTTTATTTAGGAAGAAACCTTAAGTGGACCAAGGCTCAGTGTAGTACAGCCATGTGCAGACTGTTTAAAGATCAGGTGTCCATATTTAACAATTTGTCTGTATTTAACAATAAATGCTTAAAACCAAGGTCTTTCACTACAGCATATCCAAATTTTTTAATTGCAGCTTCTAATGGTTCTAGCACTTTTAGGTTCTAAGTCTTTTCTGTTTTACATTAGTTAGACATGTCAACAGATGAATTTACAACAGTGGTGCAATACTTTATTGTACTGTGTACACATTTAGGGTGTTCCAAGAACAAAAATATGTTTCTTGAATAAAGTTTTAATGTGATAATATTTTAACAATCAGAATGTCTAGTGTTTTAAGCCAAATGTATTTGAATACTGGGCTGAGTGTTATTTATGTGTGTTTAATGTTTTTCTAACCATGTTTGCTGGAAGGATATGCTACACACTGATTTTCCATACAGTCCCATATAAGCCCTCGATCACACAGGCGCCTGGAATCATCTAAATGGCGAATGGGGAAACACCTGTGGTTCACACATAATTACAAACTCATACACTCATAAGCAGAGAAACAGCCAGTGATAAAGCTCAAATTATAATAAAAACGACATCATGTCTGCATTATGGGGCCAGGTTGTGGATGTTCACGACCTTAATTGGTCTGGGAGATGCTAAGATGAGCTGTTCCAGAAACTGACTACCTAAATGAAATTACATAGTCCATTTACCATGTGTGCACTATATTTGCTAAATGAGGAAATGGATGTATAAAGGGAAAAAAATAGCAGGGCACCAGGGGGCACTGCAATAGCTCGGAAGATAATAAATGGCTTGTAAAAAAAAAAAAAAAAAAATTCTGCATTGAAGGTTAAGTAAAATTTTTATTTATAAAATATGAATAATCTAAACCCCATGTAAAAATTAGTGGTTAGCACATTCGGCGTGAGAGTCCCCGGTTCGAATCCCGATCTGGGTGGAGTTTCCATGTTCTCCTAGTGTCCACGTGGGTTTTCTCGGGTTATCCGGTTTCATACCACAATTTAAAAACATGGATTCCAGAACAATTAAATGCTCTAAATTGCTCTGTATAGTGTGTGTGGATTTTTGAGTAAGTGTGTGCCCAGCACACATGGATTGGCGCCCTGTCCTGGGTGTATCTGCCCAGCGCATGAGATGTTCTCTTCTGGATGGGCATGGGGAACCCCACTGTGACCCTAGTAGAGGATTAAGCAGAAGATAATGGATGGATGGATTTAATGTATTTGTTTAAATCTACAATTTTGGTTAAATGCTGTTATAGTCTTATAAATTATATATGGTTAAACAAGATTTACCTGGTGGCTTAGTGGTTAGCACATTAGCCTTTCAGCACTGGGGATTCCCAGTTCGAACCACAATCTCGGAGGAGTTTCCATGCTCTCCCCATGCCCAAATGGGTTTCCTCCAGTTTTCTTCCACAGTCCAAAAACATGGATTTAAAGTTAATAGCTCTGAAATGCCCCTTTAGTCTGGTCGTCTATGTCTGTGTGCCCAGCAATAGATCGGCCCCGTCCTGGGTGTATTTGCCCAGCGCCCGAAACGTTCTCCCCTGGATGGGCATGGAACCTCCCCGTGACCCTCATGGGGGATTAAGCAGAATATAATGAACGAATGAATAAAGATTTAACCGAAAAACATACAAGTCTAAAACTATTGTTTTGTTTTAATATTTCTTATTAAGTAAACTGATCAATTTCAAAACAAACTGATCTTTATCTTGAAGCTTCTTTAAATGTTTTAATGAATAAAGTGTTTTTTCTTTTTGCGTCATTTAACCTTTATTATTCAGGTATCGTCACAGCGATGAACTCGCATATCAGCCTTTCCCAAGTGTTTTATGTCAGATGCCCTTCCAGACACAACCCTCATTCTCTACCGGACTTAGGACACACAGACTATAAGGGCAATTTAGAGCAGCTGATTCACCTTAAATCCATGTTTTTGGACTGTTTGAGAAAATCTGGAGAATCTGGGATTCAGACCGGGGGTATCCAGTGCAGAGAGGCAAACGTGTCAGCCAGTAAGCCACTGTGCCACCAAAACTTTGCGATTTTGTTTCAATTTGAATACAACATTCAAATGCACCTTCCAGAAAATGGATTATAGCTGTATAAATATTTTAAATTTAGTTTAGGCTACAATGCTTTTAAAAAGATACTGTCAGTTTGAGACTGCATAAAGTTATTTAGCAGTGTTCCCTAATGCCAGTTGCACAAAGTTTATATGCCATTTTATTAAATAAGATACAATATTTTGTTAAAATATATATATAACATTTGCAAGAATTTATCAAAAAATAGGGATCAAACATTAGCTATCACTGATGCAAAAACATTACACAAACAGGAACATTAATGATTACAGACCCATTCCTCTTGTGAAGTCGAGCATGTCTTCGAATCATCTGTGGTTCCTGGCAAGTACACTCTGTGTGATTGGCTACCTTGATTAAAGTTGGCTCTGGACCATATTTAAATGGAACAACACTAAAAAGCTAAGGAAACAGGACCAACAATAAGATGTTTAATTATGTGATGTAGTAACATTGCCTGGCAAAATATAAAATACACAATATTTATTTATATGGAGTAATACTCACAATGTCAGCTCACAACCAATAAGTGGTGAGAATGGAATTTAAAATACTACATGGTGCACATTTAAGCTGAAAACCAAGAAAATAATATATTGTATTATTTTAAATGTATTTGTAATGTGAGATCAGTGGCTGTTTTTTTTTTTATTAATTTTATTAAACAATTAAGCATGCATCGTCATGATTCTAGGTGGCTGTAGACATGAAATACAGGGAATGTGTGCTGGCCAACACACTGACGCAGGGGGACGCTAATCATGCTTGCAGTTGCGCAACTGCTCCCAATTGCAGTGCTCTATACAAATAGAAAGGGGAATCTGTGGCCACTCATTCAAGTATTGCCAAATTAGCAACTTTATCTCTATATATTTAGTAACTTTTCAGACCCTCTAGGGGCTTATTAATTTAAAAAGCAACTAGCAACAAATCTATCAACTTTTTCAAGTGTTATTGAGAACGTTTGGAGACTCTAAATTGAACATACATGTTCCTCTGTTTCTGTCCTCAATGAGCAGTGAGTTCTACAGTGAGCCTGGCTCCACAACACTCTTAGTGCTCAGTCGCAGTCAAAGCCGAACCATATCACTGCACATCCATAATGAACTGCGCATGCCCAAATCTGCCACTGACCTCACCCCCTAATTACAAAGCAGAATTTAAATATAAATGGATCTAGCTAGGTAACTAAAAATATATTTTGGGTGTTTTTTTACTTTCTGTTTATTGTCCGACACTGTCTACTCCTCAACCACACAAATGGACTAATAAGAAAATTATGCAAAAACGTCATTTAGCAACTTCTAGCAAAGAACAGACAATTTTCCTTACTGAGGAGTTGGCAACAGTGGCATTTTCTTGTGTCTTATCAAAATTGACAGTTCTTAATGCGTAGTATGTATGGTTTGCATTCTTTTTTGCATTTTTCATTTTTTGCTTTTATTTGTTCCTGGATTAGTTCACGTTCAACATGTCCAATTTGGTTTGTTCATAATTATGCCTAAAAAATCTCCAAAGCAGCCATCCTATTAAATTAGACTTTAAAATTCCATTGTGTATTTTTATCTTGTACATTTTAAACACTAAGCTGTTTTAGAAGGTAAAAGAAAATCCTCAAAGTCACAGAGAGAACAAATAAACTCATTACAAACTGTGCTCAGTATTGGATACGGTCACGAGGCCGACATTATAATCCAAGCCAGATAACCTTTATTTCTAGTATGAATGTTATTCATCTGTGACAGACAGCATGATAAACAGCAAATAGTTGCAGAGCGCTTCACTCCAATTTAAAAAAAAAATTCACCACTTAGTATGTCAGTTTCATGACATACAGTACAGGCCAAAAGTTTGGAAACACCTTCTCATTCAATGTGTTTTCTGTATTTTCACATTGTGAAAATCATATTTACATTGTAGATTCTCACTAAAGGCATCAACGCCATGAATGAACACATGAGGAGTTATGTACTAAACAAAAAATGTGAATTAACTGAAAACATGTTTTATATTATATTTATGTTTCTTCAAAATAGCCATCCTTTGCTCTGATTACTGCTTTGCACACAGTTGGCATTCTAAATTAATTATACTAATAAACCCTTATAGGTTCACCTGAAAACCATTTCAGGTGATTACCTCTTGAAGCTCTTTGAGAGAATGCCAAAAATGTGCAAAGCAGTAATCAGAGCGGGGGGGTATTTTGAAGCCACTAGAATATAAAACATGTTTTCAGTTATTTTTAATTTTTTTTGTTAAGTACATAGCTCCCCATGTGTTTGTTCATATTTTTGATGCCTTCACTAAGAATCTACAATGTAAGTAGTTATATTTAAAAAAAAAAAAAAAAAGGTGAGAAGGTGTGTCCAAACTTTTAGCCTGTACTGTTCATAAACAAATTAAAAGCATATGTCTCTTCAAAGGCTCTATAGGACCATCACAATAATGTACTTTTGCTGTTAAATTGTGTTTAATACTGCTCAACTCTTGAGGTTGATTTTGGGGTTGAAACTATCTGTTGTATGATAGATATAAAAAAAATCCTCCTTGGAATTTAAAGCATTTCAATAAACAAACCGTTTGTGCTAATGTTTCTTACAAGTTGACATAATAGTCAGTCTGTATTTCACAAAACTGTTTCTGATATACTTCTGGATTCTAATGCAAAAGGAAATCAAAAGCACATTGAACAAGCATTCACTCTTACCAGAGTGGGATGGCAGCTATATGTTGCCTCACAGCAAGAGGTGCCTGGGTTTAATTTCCAGGAAGGGCAGCTTAGCTCCATTCCATGTGCTTATTTTTCCAATGTCCATGTGGATTTTCTATGTGAGCTTCAGATTTAAATTTCAGTCTAAATAAATGCAAGTCAGGGGAATTGGACTTGTGAATATTTGTAAACAGGTTTGTTTGATGACCAGTGCTTATTAAAGCTATTTTTCCAATGAGTTATGGGAGAAACTCAGTGAGTACATCATTCAAGTGTGTAAGAATGTTTACGAAATTTTCAAATGATAGAGAAGAAAAAGAGCATTACTATTTTGTTAACATAGGTGGTGCTAGTGTTCCGACACGTTACTCCCTCTTTGTTGCAGCAGCCACTGCATCTGAACACAGAGACACAAGTAGGCTTGAAGAACACGTCATTAGCAATGCCTAGCTCCTGTGCCACATCCACACATGTCTCCCGGGGCATGCACTGTGTTTTCTGCCACTCCTCGTCAATGGCTGAGAAAAAGGAACATTATGGATTTGTGTTACTTATTGTTATTTCTAAACCTAGTTTATTACTTATGTAAAAATCAGATAAACTAATATGTGGCTTAAGTCAATAATAAATGTTTATATATAAATGAGTTTCCATGTTCTTCCCATGTCCGCATGGGTTTACTCTGTGTTCTCCAGTTTCCTCCCACAGTCCAAAAACATGGATTCAAAGTACATTGGCTGCTCTAACTACCTCTATCGTCTGTCGTCTGTCTGTGTGTGTGTGCGCCCAGCGATAGATTGGCACCCTGTTATGGGTGTATTTTCCCAGTGCATGGGAACCCCCCCGCAACACTTATTGAGGATTAGGCATTATTTACCAATTATTTAGACCATCAATCAGCAAAACTGAGTGAAATATATATGAAAAAATCTTATTCCATCTCTTTGAATTGAAGTATGAAATAGTTTCTTCAAAAATCTGGAATTTGTCCATTTTTAATAAATATCAGGTTTTTGGTTAGATTAAGGTCAGGACTCTATGCCTATACAAAAACTAAGAAAAAGTATTTGCACAGTATGTGCACAGTAGTATATTTAACTACCTCTTAGTATCTCCTCACTGTAGGAGTTTGAAGCAAAGCGAGTAGATCTGTGTGATCCAATTGAGGATGAACGCAATTCTGGGTAAGAAGGAGAATCTTCTTTCTTCAGCTTCAGAAGACACCTCCACAATTTCCAATCTGGAAAATCGGTCAACATCAGCAACTCATCCAGACTAGATGCTGACCTAATGTCATTCTCCCACCTTTCCTGGTTCATGTCCTGCAAATACACAACATAATTTATTCCAGTATAATTCTTATTTGTTTGAAATTAAAATACATTTCTGGGTTGCATTTTATTCAGATACATATAGTTCAACAACAAGATTCAGGTTTTGTTATTATGACAATATATAACCCAAATAAACCATAAGCTGAGTTGGTTGTCCAACTCTGAATTTCTTTAAAGCTTCTTCAATGCAATTTCACTTAATAAAACAAATACATTTTAGTTAATTTTAAATAAGATGCTAAGTAAAAGCAAAATTTGCTTTACTAATACTAGTACATAATTGATAGGAAATTAATTAACTGATTTGTTACATGCTAGGGACAGATTCTGATTTTTTAGGCATCACTTGTTTGACAGCAAAGGTGTTAATTTTAGGTCTGGTTGATGGGGTCCTTTTCAAACTGAGTTTATGTTGCATTCAACTGGCGACCTGTCCGAGATGTTCCTTCACTTTGAACCCTAAAAAAGGCCCTGTAATAAGAACATTCTAACCACTCTGACCAAAATATGAAAAATATATTCTGACATTTTAAATTTAAGAAAGCTTTGTAACCATCTACAAAAAAACAGTCCAAAGTAACACAATCTAGACAGCATTAATTGAATCTAAAATATCCCAGGACTGCCCACTTGGTTGCAGCGATTTCCAACTACAACTTCCAACTTCCAACTACAGCTTGTGGTTCATTGTCATTAACTTTAGGCCCAAAACCATTTAGTTAGAAAACAACATGACAGTGGTGTTAGTATAATCTTCTGCATAACTGTTACATTTACTCAGAACACTTGTTTTCCATATTTTCCTATACAAATTAGCATCTGAGTCACACATGCACACAATCCGCTGTCCTCTGAGAAAAGTCCACCCAAAACAGATGGGACACGCAAGCCATGCTGGAACAGGAATCTATTACCTCAATAAGTATTGCATTTCCCCATGATCGTGCTGTGGGAGTTTTGGGAAGGTTTATGCACAGAGCTCCATGTACGAAAGCAAGTTTGCAAGTAACAATAAGAATACATGAATGTATTTTTCATAGTTACAGTGCCTTGCAAAAGTATTTGGCCCCACTGAAATTTTTAACCTTTTGCCAAATTTCATGCTTCAAACAAAGATGTGAAATTGTATTTTTTTTTGTGAAGAATCAACAAGTGGACACAATTATGAAGTGGAATGATATCTACTGGATATTTTAAACTTTCTTTAAAATAAAAAAAAAAACTGAAAAGTGGGGCGTGCAATATTATTCAGCCCCTTTACTTTCAGTGAAGCAAACTCACTCTAGAAGTTAAGTGAGGATCTCTGAATGATCTAAGGCTGACTTAAATGACTGATGATAATAATTAGAATCCACCTGGGTGTTGTCAAGTCTCTGTATTAATGCACCTGCTCTGTGAGTTCTGTTTAAAGCACATAGAGCATTATGAAGACCAAGGAATACACCAGGCAGGTCTGAGATACTGTTGTGGAGAAGTTTAAAGTCGGATTTGGATACAAAGATACAGATATTTCCCAAGCTTTAAACATCTCAAGCTGCACTGTACAAGCGATCATATTGAAATAGAAGGAGTATCAGACAACTGCAAATCTACCAGCCATCCCTCTAAACTTTCAGCTCAAACAAGGAGAAGACTGATCAGAGATGCAGCCAAGAGGCCCATGATCACTCTGAATGAAATGCAGAGATCTACAGCTGAGGTGGGAGACTCTGTCCATAGGACAACAATCAATAAGTCGTACACTGCACAAATCTGGACTTTATGAAAGAGGGGAAAAAAAGAAAAACATTTCTCAAAAGACATCCATTAAAAGTCTCATTTATAGTTTGCCACAAGCCACCAGGAGTCACACCAAACATGTGGAAGAAGGTGGGCTGGTCAGATGAACCCAAAAATGAACTTGTTGGCCACAATGCAAAACATTATGTTTGACGTAAAAGAACACACCATCCCCACTGTTAAACATGGTGGTGGCAGCATCATGGTTTGGGCATGCTTGTCTTCAGCAGGGACAGGGTGATGGTTAAAATTGATGGGAAGATGGATGGAGCCAAATTCGGGGCCATTCTGGAAGAAAACCTATTGGAGTCTGCAAAAGACCGAGAGACATGTCTTACAACAAGACAATGATCCAAAACATAAAGCAAAAATTTACAATGGATTACAAATAAATGTATCCAGGTGTTGACCAAGTCAAAGTCCAGACCTAAATCCAATCAAGAATCTGTGGAAAGAGCTGAAAACTGCTGTTCACAAACCCTCTCCATCCAACCTCACTGAGCTCGAGCTGTTTTTCAAGGAACAGTTTAAAATATACAATACATTTCGTTCCACTTCACAATTGTGTCCCATTTGTTGTTCCTACTTTACAAAAAAAAATACAATTTCATATCTTTTTGTTTGAAGCCTGAAATGTGGCAAAAGGTTGAAAAGTTCAGGGGGGGGGGGGATACTTTT
>JAOUQT010028253.1:0-11528 GCA_025769995.1 Xyliphius kryptos
AAACCCCCCCCCCCCCCACGACCCTCATAAAGGAAAAAGCGGAAGATAATTAATGAATGATATAAAGGTACTTTTTTTCTAAACTGTTTAGGAAATAAGCCAACCTAATTCCATTCTTTGATCCAAACTACTTGTTTTTAATATGTTTTTTAAGCTGTGATGACAAACATGCTGTTGAAATTAAAGAATTGCATTACAACTGGGTCAACAGGTGGTTATCTGTACGAAATGCAAAGGGGTTCTAGGTGGTTGCTAGTGTCTGCAGGCAGGATGTGGGTAGGTAGTTGCTAAGATGTTTCAGATGATTGCTAGTGGGTTTATGGGTTTACTGGGGGTTGTTAGGTGCAAGTTGACCTGTTGCAGAGACTTTTTAAGTGGTTGTTAGCGTAAAAGTAATTGGTTGCTATGGCATTCCAAGTGATTACTGCAGTCCAATTACTTTTGGCGACCAGTACTTTAATCAAAACTATTGACTATTTGGCAGTTTGGTGTCTATTTAGAGTGGCAATGATTAGTTGTTTGGATCTTTGCTTATCTTTGGGTTATGGGGTGCAAAGACATTTCAAATCCCACTTTACATGTAGTACATTTGGGATTAGGCGGTGTGCAGTTCAATGTGACTGGTTAGCACTATTTTTTTTAAAACAAAGCTGTTTAAGAAGAGCCCAAATGCTCAGTAAAGCCCATATAAAGGCTCTTGAAGGAGGTCTAATGTTGGTCCAGTGTCAGTGTCTTAAACTTAAACTGGAGGACTAGTTACGCATTAGAATCTCATAGAAGGGAAAGGAGGGAGAGGAGGAAGAGCTTGGGAGAAAAAAAGTTTTGCTGTGCAGGAAAATTAACATTGTAACAACAAACCTGACCATAAGGTGGCACTTTTGTTAAAAGGTAGATTTAAATTGTATTCATCAACGCATCAGTCAACACTCAAATCAACATTCTCAGGAATCTGTGTGCCAGACCTGTTTTATGAAAAATATTTTTGTCTTAATATAATATTTTGAATAATGTATTAGATATATCTGAACTGGTCATATTATATTTACCATTTAACCTGCGAGAAAACCTGCATCAGCAAAATTCTGGAAGGATTCAACATTCAACATTAAAATATGCTACATACAGTATATATTTAATATTTATACTTATTTCTCAGTGTTGTTTTTAATACATTATGAATAATATAATATACATTTTTAATCATGGTCGTGTTTAAAATTATGGTCTAAATTGAGACAGATGTGGAATAAAATGCATCTAAACTTGCATGTCTTAAAACCCTATATGAGGCCATTTAGTTGCTTGCTTTGTTTCAGACTGAGGACATACTGTTGTGATCATAATGCTCTCTAGCCCTCTAGTCCTTTGTTTAATTAGTTTGCGATTTGCTTAATGCTTAGTGTTCAATGAACTGGTTAAAGTAAAACAGTAAGTAAAATGAAAGAAATTTCGAATATAGCTCAGATGTAATTGTAGTACATCTGTTGCAATGTATATCAGAAACTTTAATTCAATGTCTCAAAAAATGTACAGTACAAATTAGAAATCTACACAACAACTGGCTGGATAACTGTATCCTTTGTCTTTAGTAGTGCAATTTATCATTCACTAGACCTTCACCTAATACTCTGCTGTATTACCTGGTTTTGTCGTTACCATACCTCTGCCACAAGCACTAACTTTCTTAATTTCAGCTTATTTATGTTAAAAAGGTGGGTGGAGGGCATTTACATATAAACTCAACTGGCAAGGGGTTTTGGCATTATTTTATTATACTGCAGGTCAATGTCCTTCTCCCTTAATTAATCACCAGTTTGTTGTTTTTTTAATTGTAAGTTTGAATGAAAGTGTCTGCAAGAAAATAAAAAACTAAATTTATTTTTTAGGTAAGTTATTATAAGTAAATAAATATTATTCTAACTAAATTTAAAGTCTTAAAGATCACCTTATTTTCACATTGTTCAGTTCAAAATTACCAAAAAATAAAAGAATTCTAAGCAAAATTAGGATATTATGCTTGAATCCTTTTTGGCACCCACTATGGCCTGTATCAAAGCTTTTATTGGTATTGGTATGTAGACATATAAGCTGCCTTGTCAATTTTACCATATATCTATGATATACAGGAGAAATATTGTTTCATAGGCAAAGAGAAAGGGGCCCCTGCGACTGGTCACGCCTCCAACTTGTAGTATTGAAAAAAAAAGCAGGACAAGGAATAAAGAAGAGTTTGACTTAGCTCTGCGTTCTGTGGAGGTCTGCTTTTTAAAAACGTAAAATAACAACGAGTGAAGAAAAACCATTACTAACAAAGGAGACTCTTACTTGCAAATGTGGATCAATGTCACATGTTTTTGTAGAGCTGGCTTACTGCCTTTAAATTCTTGTTTGGATCCATATTTTATCCATAAATCTTAAAAGTTAGTTTGGTTCTGTGAGATTCTTGGGGTATCAAATACCTGGACGGCATGCAGGTAGTCACTGAGGTATAATGGATTCAACCAGAGGCAACACAATGCCACAGCAAATGAAATAGTCAAGTTAATTAAAACAATCTTAATAAAAACAATAGATAAGTACTTCCAAACATGTGCCACCCCTTATACAAAGCATGAGAGTACAAATTGTAAAGGAACAAAAAAGCTTTGAAGAGCACACACCCCTACAACCAAAAAATACCTTAGCATGAATTCCACTTTCACCAGCTTTGACTTTAACTCAGAGTACACATTCACTGTAAAAAAAAAACCTGAAACCAAAAAATAAGTTAAAGCCATTCAGAGCATAAATGATGCTCACTCTACCAAACCTAAAGGTGCCAAAGGTGAGCGATATGACAAGGTACTGTACACTAGTTTCTACCTCACATCTTAATGAAAGAAAATTTAATTTCTGGAGTTTATAGAAAACCCATGACCTAAACTAAGAATGTGTGTTAATGTAAGAAGGCAAACAAACTTGTTTGAATTACATCAGGTTTAGTCTATCATCTATCTGGCTCTCTGTTTATCTCTATGTCAATCGCTCTGCTCATGTCACAGGTACTGTCTGCACCTCACAGTGGACTCTTTTTTTTTTTTTAGCACTGTCATCATTTCAGCTAATTGGTTTATTGGTTTAATTATAGATCTTGCCATAGTTAATCATCTGAGTGTTCTTATTGGTTAGTGTGTGCGCACTTCTACCTGTGTTTTGTAATTTAATCCTTGTGTTCCCCTTAGTTCTCTGCATGTCAACACTTTAAGTCACTCGCAGTCAGTCCCAGTGTTTATGTTGTATTTTTGCTCAGTTGTTTTAATAATCACGCTATTTTCGCGTATTCGGCATCCTAGTTCCTTTCTGCGCTTCATGTGCGAGACTGACTGCAGGTCTGTGACAGCCCACTTCCTTAATGTAGACTTTAATTTTGTTCCCCCCATTGTGTTTGGCTTCTTGTGTTTTTACTCACTTTATCAATTATGGACTGCTGGGAAATTTCTGTTAATTATCATTCTTTTATTCTGATTGGTTCCTTTCTTTCATTGAACTAAAATTCTGTTTGTTCCATTATCCCGGGTTCAGTTGTTGTTTGTATTTGTTACCATTTTCACAAAAGTCTCAATTGGGACTATTTAGCTCTGTTTAGGCCTCAATACCTGTTTAACTTTGTTTTGTTTGTGCTTTATAGCATGATTATACATGGTTTATGCATGTGCCACTTAATGTATCTACAACGATGATACAATCTTGAAATGAGATGTGTTCATGTAAATTTCGGACGTATTGCTATCTTGACAATGCAACACAATGTGCTACCGACTAAAAACAACCTAGACAGACATCAGTAATATGCAAACGTTTACATCAACAATAAACATTAATTAATTAATTCATTCATTCATTCATTCATTCATTATCTTCCACTTATTCCTCAATAATAAACAAAATACAAAAAAAACATGCTACATCAACATAAAGCTGCACTATCATGCAATACACAGTCTAAATGACCATCTACAAGAAGTCAGACAACACCTGGCTATTAACTTAGCAAGTAGCAAGAATAGCAAGTGGCATGCTGTTTGGTTTATTGGATGTTACACCAAAAAACTCAAGGGAACTTGGCTGCTCTAAAATGGCCCCTATAGTCTGTGTGTGTGTGAGTGAGTGTGCCCATAGATTGTGCAATAGATTGGCATCCTGTCCTAGGTCTATTTGCCCAGTGCCTGAGTAGTATCTCAGTGGTTAGGGTGTTGGGCTGTCAATCTGGAGATTGTGGGTTCAAATCCCAGGTCCACTGATGTTACCACTGTGGGTCCTTGAGCAAGACCCTTAACCCCCATCGCTCCAAGGTAGCTGTATGTACCTTGTGTTCTGACCCCAACCAAGTTGGGATATTTGTGAGTCGCTTTGGGTAAAAGCGTCTGCTAAATGTTCTCCCCTTTATGGGCTTGGAGATCCTGCCCGTGACCCTCGTAGAGGATTAAGCGGAAGATAATGAATGAGTAACTTTTTTAATCTTCACTATAGCAAAGACACACTGACAATTGACCCGCTAGGTGCATGATTGGTGGCTTGCCAAAGATCGCTAAAATAGAACCTTAATCTTTATGATGTGTATTAACTATTGTTTTTTTATTGTGTTCCCGTTTTAATTCAGATCTATTTAATGTAGTCTAGCCTTTTTCTCTTTGTGCCTATTTTGCTTTCAAGTCTGTTTAGCTTTGCTATGCCTATTTAGCTCTGTCAGTTTTTATGCAGGCAGCAAGCTGTAAATCTGCATAATATGAAATGTTAATCTCAAATGCAATATTATCTTTTATGGGGACAAAATTATGTGCTTTATCAATTAATTGAAACAATTCATACAGGTGGCTTTACTTGAAAACCATCTTATTCAGTAAAAAACAGTGTTGAAAAAACTATTACAACAACCTCTAGGGTAGGATTTGGACAGTATTACACTGCACGATTAAACAAATTGCTGTTACAATGGCAAAACAGCAATTAACAAACAAGACAAAGGAGATAATTATAACTTGTAGAAATGTTGGCCTAGTCTATTAAGAAACAACAAGGAAAGTCGAGGGCTTTTAGCCGTTCTGCCCCGCAGCTTTGGAACTCTTTACCAAATGGACTGCGCAATATTACCTCTCTCTCTCATTTCAAGACTGGCCTGAAAACATATCTTTTTAAACTAGCTTTCAACTATTAATTTATCTTATCTTATTTTATTTTAATTTCACTTTGCTTTTGTATTTTGTATTTTTGTACAGTGTCCTTGGGTGTCTTGAAAGGCGCTCTACAAATAAAATGTATTATTATTATTATTATTATTAATAAGGACAGTATTTCATGGCATCAAAGGGCACTTGGAAATTAGAAGAAAAATGTGAGAGTCCATAGTTTGCATAATTAGCATTTAGCACAAGATCTTTAAGCACAGCGTATTTCAGCTCAAATTATTAATTTTTTTTATTTGAATTATGAAGAGAAGACTGTAAGCAGTACGTTTGACAGTTTAAGTTGCATAAAGACAGCCACCACAAAATAAAATAAGAGACTTGTTGTCTTCAATAAGTGGAATTGCCTTACAGTCTCAAATCTTAAACTCAATTAAGTGTGTTTGGTATTAACTGGACATACAGTAAGGGTGAAAGCAAAACAACCTGTAACTGCCACACATTTTTGGAAACTTTCTAAACATCTGAATTCTGTTGTAAAAAAAGATTAGAGCTATGAAAGGTGAATGGGGTTGACCTATGAAGGGAACAGCTAAAAGAAGAAAAATGTTGTCAAATATGAAATATGATAACTTTAATAAATATGACCACTAAAATAAAATAAATTATACTTTTCACATTTTTATGACTACAAAACACTATAATTTAAGCATGAAATAATACACAAACTATTTTTTCACTTGAAATGTGTTATTAATAATCTTTAAAAGAGGTTTAAAAAAGCTTACAATTTGGGACTTTACCGTGCATTCTCTTCCAGATGGCAGACATAATGCTTTATTGTCCTGATTTTGGAAACAGAATTTTTTTTTACTGTATAGCTCTTTTTTAGGTTTCTACAATTATGTGGAGTTTGGTAAAATGTGTTGCACATCATTGTTCTTTCTCATTGCAATTAATATCAAGTAAAAATGTCTTTGTTTCCCCTCATATTTTTATCACATCAGGAAGTCATGACTTTTTTACATGTTAATTAACTGTGGCACTGATTACAAAAGATACATGTTTTCTTTAAATGATTGAATTTTTATAAAAACAAATATTAATAAGACAAAAAGATGCATAAATGTTTGCGCAGCCTTTATTACTCATGTTCAACTGGAATGACAATATTTATAAACAGTACTGTGTAATACAACCCCTGGCAAAAAGGATAGAATCATCAGTCTTGGATGAGCACTCATTCAGACATTTCATTCTGTAGAACTAACTCCAAAAAAATGATACAATAATAATTTGGTCCTTCCAAAGTGCAACTTGTTGGCTACTTTTGGACTATGTTTTTCAATTTCCACCACAGGATTTCAATTGGTTTGAGATCTGGACTATTTGCAGGCCATGGCATTAACTGAATGTGTCTTTCTCCAAGAAATGCCTTCACTGTTTTTGCCCTATGGCACGATGCATTGTCATCACTGAAGATCAACTTTCATCCAGTCATCCACAGTCCATGATTGCCTCTCCTTAACCCATTGGAGTCTTGTTCTTTTCTGTTTAGGTGTCAATGATGGTTTTCTTTTAGCTTTCCTGTATTGAAATCCCATTTCCTTAAGGAGATTTCTTACGGTTCGGTCACATACATTAGCTCTAGCTTCCTGCCATTTATGTTTTATTACGTTTTTCAAGAAAAAGATAAGATAACACTTTATTGATCTCTTTGGGAGCGTTCCCTAAGGGAAATTAAGACTCCAGCATCATCATCACAGAGTACACACAGAATAGAGGTAAAAGGTAAAAAAGAGAAAAATAAGGAATATATATTTAAAATAATATATGCTGTAGAAAAGTCAGGTGGGTTTTCTATTATAAAATATTGCACACAGTTAGATTATTGCACCTTATAGTTTTGTGTTGTGGTCAGGTTACTGTTCCTTCTAATCCTCTATCCTCCTGTTACCCCCTCCTCCCACCAGAGAGGAGTTGTACAATCTAATGGCATGAGGTACAAAGGAGTTTTTTAGTCTGTTGGTCCTGCACTTCCGAAGGAACAGTCTGTCACTGAACAGGCTACTCTGGTTGCTGATGACAGTGACTGGCATCGTCCATGATGTCCAGTACTTTGTCCATAGTTCTCTTTTCTGCCACCGTCACCAGAGAGTCCAGCTTAATACCGACCACAGAATCTGCCCGCCTGATCAACCTGGATGTGTCCTTCTTGGATGTGCTGCCCCCTTAGCACACTACAGTATAAAACAGGACACTAGCGACCACAGACTGATAAAACATTCACAAGAGTTTCCTGCAGATGTTGAAGGACCGCAGCCTCCTCAGGAAGTACAGCCTGCTCTGTCCTTTCCTATACAGGTGGTCAGTGTTACAGGTCCAGTCCAGCTTGCTGTCCAGCCACAGCCCGAGGTACATGTAGGAATCCACAGCCTTCACCTTGACCCCCTCAATCAGAACCGGTCGTGGTGTTGGTCTGGATCTCCCAAAGTCAATGACCAGCTCCTTGGTCTTTGAGATGTTGGGCTGCAGATGATTCCCGTTACACCATATAGAAAGGTCCTTCACCAGTCTCCTATACACATCCTTTCTATCATCTTTGATACCCCCACGATCATCTGCAAACTTCTGAATGTGACACAGCTCTGAGTTGTCGCAGAAGTCCGCAGTGTACAGGGTAAAGAGGAGAGGGGCCAGCACTGTGCCTTGGGGTGCTCCAGTGCATCTTATCACAGTGTCAGACGTGATGTCCTTCAGCCTGACTTACTGCAGCCTGTCTGAGATATAGCTGGAGATCCAGGTGACCAGGCAGGGTTCCACTCGCATCCTGTTCAATTTGTTCTGTAGAATAAGGGGCTGGATGGTGTTGAAGGCATTCGAGAATTCCAAGAAGAGAATCCTCACTGTGCCATTTCCCTTAACCAGGTGCAAGTTGCCTCGGTAAAATGGCCTTAAGTTCTTTGTCTTGACGCTTTAATGTCTTTCTTGGTCTACCAGGACACTTGGCTTGTACTTCTTCAAGAATTTTCACAATCCTTTCTTTTGTTTTAAGAGACATTTCTTTTGTTAAAGCCATGGTCCTGGCCACTCTACTTCAGTGTTTTTAACTGCAGACTTATGACCAGATCCAATCTGAGGCAGTTGTCTATTTAGGGAAAGGAAATTGACTGGTTGTGTCCTTATTTTCTACCTCAAATTTAAGTGATTCCATAATTTTTTTCCTCAGAATTCAGTGATTCCATATTTTTTCCCTGTGCTTGCTCACTAAAAGTAACATTTACTTTGTTTCTACAATGTTTTTTTTTTATTTCCGAAAGCCAACAAGTTGCACTTTGGGATGACCTTATTATTGGATCATGTTTTGGATCTGAGTTTGTTCTACAGAATAAAATGTCTGAATGAGTGCTCATTCCAGACTGGTGATTCCATACTTTTTGCCAGGGATTGTAATACAACTTTGTACATTAAGATGTAAATTTAAATGCTGCTGTGTGAAACGGGGTAAATACAAGCATGCTAAACACTAAAGGAATACATTCATTCATTATCTTGTACTTAATCCTGTACTTGGGTCGCGGTGGGGTTCCCCATGCCCATTCAGGGGAAAACATCTCGGGCGCTGAGCAGATACACCCAGGACAGGGCGCTAATCCATCGCTGGGCACACACACACATACACACTATAGGGTCGATTTAGTGCATTCAATTGATTCCATGTTTTTGGAATGTGGGAGAAAACCAGAAAACCTGGAGGAAGCCCACGCAGACACAAGAAGAACATGGAAACGATTGGGAATCGAACCGGTGATCCCCAGCACTGAGAGTAGAATCTGCTAACCACTATGCCACCAAGTTTCAGTTGAGTCTTTCATGATAAAGTGCCCTGCATAGTGGTTAGCACGTCCAAATCTCAGCCCTAAAGATCTAGGTTTAAATCCTGATCTGGGTGAAGTTTCCATGTTATCTCTGTGTCTGTGTTTGGTTTTCTCAATGTTGTCTGGTTTCCTCCCTCAGTCCAAATACATGGATTTAAGGTGAATTGGTGGCTTTATTTTGCCCCTTATCAAAATTGCCCCCATTAGTTTGTGGGTGTGTGTGTATGGGCTGATACACCCTGCCCTGGAAATGCTCCATGACCCTAGTATGAATATTGATCCATCAGGCCTTCTTTAAAATAATAATAGTTTCTAAAAAACTAATATTTTGATTAGTCTTTAAACAACTTCATTGCTAATAGTTGCACAAGAATGAGACAACAAAATGCTGTCAGCATCAACCAGAAGTGCAATTGTGCAGATAATGAAGGTATTGTGCAATACAATGTATAAAATATGTAGACCTTTGCTCAGTTGTGGACTTTTATGTCTTGGTAAGGTTTTCGTTGTTATCACACCTTAATTGCACTTCCATGTAAATCATTTAAACTTTTGCATATTTTAAAATTTTGAATAATTATTCCACCAGTTATTAAAATTCATCTAGAAATGGAAAATCGACCCCAACTATGTGTTCTTAAGATCCATGCCTGAAATAATGTGATGGAAAAGGGTTCTGGCATTGGTGAACAGCACATTTTTACTCCTTTGTCTCACATTCTCACAGAACACTTCTCCAGAAGTCGTGTGAAACATATGTAGCAAATACTTTTTATTTTTTTAATTTTATTTTATGCATTTACTACAATTGTGCCTCAGCTTAATATTTAAATACTGAATAAAGTAGTACATTGTGTAGACATGTCATTGAGTATGAATAAATAAAATCATAAACACTCAGGTTATTTAAAAATATTAATTTTTTTAGTTTTTTTTCAGTGTACATTTTTAAATTTTATATAAACATAAATAATAGTTTAAAAGTTGTTTCAGATAATAACGGTATAGAACACTTGGTTTTGTTAACTACCTTTTGATAAATTTGTCTGTAATTTGTTTTGTAAGGGACACAATAAAATGAATATGGTTTTCTCATCTCAAAGGACCATCCAAATTGACAACACCACATACAGTAAACACTGCAAGTAGGGAAAGAATTTGTCTTCTATGTAATACTAACACAAATTCCTACATTTAAAAGATTATCCAAACAGGTTTTGCAATGCCATAATGGCACAAAAAAGCTAAATGAACTGACAGTATGTTAAAGGCAAAAGGTATACTTAGTTTATAGCACTTTTCATTACACGTACTAAAAGGATTCCTGCGATTCCTGTACAGTGTAATAGGTAATTGTTATGGTTATAACGCTAAACATGTAGACAAATAGGCAGTCCGGCAGTAAGATTATGTGCTTTGTTACGCCATTTATGTATTATGGTCACACAGAGTATTGAAATCTGGCCTATCCCAGGGATGACATACCACTACATTTATGTATACATTTACACTTTTGTGCGATACTTGTCTTTCTAATTAAAACGATTTACATGTCATTGAAACAATAGAGGAAACAGTAGTCCCCGAAAGAAACGTGTACATAAGACGTTCTATAGCAAACAGGGTGGGCAACAGTTAAAATTCTAAAGAAAGGCTTACGCAGGCAGAAGTAAACAAATTGGGATAGGATATTTGAAAAATACTAGGAAATTCTAAACATTGACCCAAAACACACAAGCTTATTTGTAAAACAGGTTGGGGAAGTGTTAACATTAGCAATTTAAAACAATTGGCAAAGTTGTGGACAGTATACAAGGCACCAAAAAAATGGGTATTTAGTGCATTTTATAGTCTTTATAATTGGCCTTAAAGACGTGACCAAAATGTCAGAAGATGTTACATTTAAATAAATAACTGCTTCAGTTTAAAAATAAAAATTTTAGCTGCCTTTGTCTACCGGCATAATGTAAAGTAGTTATACCATTAGTATGGTGTAAGTTATAGTCATCATGAGGTTTGATTTTAACACGTTAAATTATGGTGCTCTGGGATGGTTAGTCCTGTCCCTTTCTCTCTTAAATCTCAGTTAAATTACTTTTTGGTTTGGTGGGGCTGCGTACAATGTCTACTGTTAGTCATACACTATGTGCAGAATTATTAGACAAATTAGTATTTTGATCACATCATCCTTTTTATACATGTTGTCCTACTCCAAGCTATATAGGCTTGAAAGCCAACTACCTATTAAGTAAATCAGGTGATGTGCAGCTCTGTAATGAGAAAGGATGTGGACATCAACACCCTCCATAAGGTGTGCTTAATTATTAGGCAACTTCCTTTCCTTTGGCAAAATGGATCAGAAGAGAGATTCCCATGCCCATCCAGAGGAGAACGTCTAGGGTGCTGGACACATACACCAAGGACAGGGCGCCAATCAATTGCTGGGTACACACTCACTCACACAGTCACTCACACACACACACACACA
>JAOUQT010028272.1:0-11527 GCA_025769995.1 Xyliphius kryptos
ACGCATACACGGGGAGAACATGCAAACTCCACCCAGATAGGGATTCGAACCGGGAACCCCCAGCGCTGAGAGGCGGTAACCAAAGAATTATAAAAACATAAATTTGCACTTAAAAAAAATAATACAATTAATTGTTTCCAATTGATGAAAAAAGACTTTTTTAAGCTTGTGTGACACTGGTTAAAGTGCCCCTGTTCCAGCTTTTTTTATGCAGGCATTATTGTTTTGCATTGTGAAGATAGATCAAACCTTAATAAAAGTACCTTATTAATAATAGTTACAGATTTTGCTGCAAATTCAGGAGAACTGGTGTCGGTCAGACTGCTGTCAAAGTCTTCAATGATGCTAAAGGTCAAGCTGTACAGTGTAGTATCCGGTAAGCATGTGGTTGTCCCTGAAAATTTTAACATTTTTCTTGTAGAGTTATGTCTAGTCGAGGTACTTGCAGTAGTCACAGAACCTTCTTTAAAATTTATTGGTCTTTCTCTACGGAAACGCCTATGACTTTTGTGATTGTTAGCACTGTTGACTGACATATGTCCAGAATTTTTGTTATCATTTTCTGTTATGATTTTAAGGGTATCATTTTGATAGCTGGTCTCTGAGCTCTGTCGGTTATTTTGGTTATTGTTATGATCGTTGGTTTTTGAGCTTCGTTGGTTGTCCTGGGTATTGTTCTGTTCGTTGGTCTCTGAACTCTGTTGGTTGTATTTGCTGTCATACTGATCATTGATCTTTGAGTTCTGTTGGTTGTCCAGGCTGTTCTTCTGATAGTTGGTCTCTGAGCTATGTTGGTTGTCCTGGCTGTTCTTCTGATAGTTGGTCTCTGAACTCTGTTGTTTGTCTTGGCTAATGTTCTGATCGGTGGTCTTTGAGCTTTGTTGATTGTCCTGGGAATCGTTCTTATCATTTGTCCCTGAGCTCTGTTGGTTGTGCTGGCTATCATTCTTATCTGTAGTCTCTGAGCTCTGTTGGTTATCCTGGCTATCGTCGTGATTAGTGGGCTCTGAGCTCTGTTGATTGGCCTGGCAATTATCCAGATCTGTGGTCACTAAGCTCTGTTGGTTGTTCTGGTTATCATTCTGATTGGTAATCTCTGAGCTCTGTTGGGTGTCCTGGCTATGGTTTTGATAGGTGGTCTCTGAGCTCTGTTCGTTGGCCTGGCAATCCTCCTGATCGGTGGTCTCTGAGCTCTGTTGTTTGTCCTGGCTCTTGTTCTGGTTGGTGTCGTCTGAGCTCTGTTGGTTGTCCTGACTATCGTTCTGATCAGGAGTCTCTGAGCTCTGTTGGTTGTCCTGGCTATCGTTGTGATCGGTGGTCTCTAAGCTCTGTTGGTTGTCGTGGCTATCGTTAAGATCGGTGATCTCTGAACTCTGTTGTTTGTCCTGGCTAACGTTCTGATCAGTGGTCTCTGAGCTCTGGGGGTTGTCCAGGCTATCGTTGTGATCCGTGGTCTTTAAGATATGTTTTTTATCCAGACTATCGATGTGATCGGTGGTCTCTGAGCTCTGTTGGTTGTCCTGGCTATTGTTCTGATCTGTGGTCTCTGAGCTGTTTTGGTTGTCCTGACTATCATTGTAATCGGTGGTCTCTGAGCTATTTCGTTTGTCCTGGCTTTTTTTCTGATCGGTGGTCTTTTTTTGTTGTTTTTCATGGCTATCATTGTGATCGATTGTCTCTGAGCTTTTTTGGTTGTCGTGGTTATCGTTTTGATATGTGGTCTCTGAGCTCTGTTGTTTTTCCTTGCTATCATTGTACGTGGTGGTCTGTGAGCTATTTTGGTTGTCCTGAATATCGTTCTGATTGGTGGTCTCTGAGCTCTTTTGGTGTTCTTGGCTATTGTTGGGATCAGTGGTGTCGGAGCTCTGAAGGTTGTCCTGGCTATGGTTGAAATCAGTGGACTCTGAGCTCTTTTGTTTGTCCTGGCTATTATTCTGATTGGTCCTCTCAGAGCTCTGTTGCTTGTCCTGGTTATCTATATAATCAGTAGTCTCTGAGCTCTGATTGTTGTCCTGGCCATCTTTGTGATCGGTGGTCTCTGAGCTCTGTTGGTTATCCCGGCTTTCGTTGTGATTAGTGGTCTCTAAACTTTGTTGGTTGTCCTGGCTTTTGTTGTGATTAGTGGTCTTTGAACTCTGTTGGTTGTTCTGGCTATCATTCTGATCTGTTGTCTCTGAGCTCTGTTGGTTGTCCTGGCTATCATTGTGATCGGTGGTCTCTGAGCTTTTTTGGTTGTCCTGGCTATCGTTCTGTTCTGTGGTCTCTAAGCTCTGTTGGTTGTCCTGGCTATCGTTATGATCAATGGTCTCTGAGCCATTTTGGTTGTCCTGGTTATCGTTGTGATTAGTGGTCTCCAAGTTACTTTTGTTGTCCTGGCTATTGTTCTGATTGGTGGTCTCTGAGCTCTGTTGGTCGTCCTGGCTATTGTCATGATTGGTGGTCTCTAAACTGTTTTGGATGTTCTGGCTATCGCTGTGATCGGTGGTCTCTGAGCTCTGTTGGTTGTCCTGGCTATAGTCGTGATTGATGGTCTCTGAGCTCCGTTGGTTATCCTTGCCATCATATTGATCGCCTGTCTCTGAGCTCTGTTGGTTATCCTTGCCATCATTTTGAACCCTAGTCTCTGAGCTCTGTTGCTTGTTCTGGCTATAGTCATGATTGGTGGTCTCTAAACTCTGTTGGTTGTCCTGGCTTCTGTTCTTATCTGTGGTCTCTGAGCTCTGTTGGTTGTCCTGGCTATCGTCGTGATCAATGATCTCTGAGCTCTTTTGGTTGTCCTGGCTATCGTCGTGATCGGTGTTCTCTGAGCTCTGTTGGTCGTCGTGGCTTTTGTCGTAATTGGTGGTCTCTGAGATTTGTTGGTTGTCCTGGCTTTTGTTGTGATCTGTAATCTCTGAGCTTTGTTGGTAGTCCTTGGTATTGTTGTGATTGGTGGTCTCTGAGCTCTTTTGGTGGTCCTGTTTATTGTTCTGCTCGGTGTTCTCTGAGCTCTGTTGGTTGTCCTGGCTATCGCTGTGATCGGTGGTCTCTGAGCTCTGTTGGTTGTCGTAACTATTGTCATGATCGGTGGTCTCTGAGCTTTGTTGGTTATCCTTGCCATCATTTTGATCGTCAGTCTCTAAGCTCTGTTGGTTGTCCTGGCTATTGTCGGGTTCAATAGTCTCTGAGCTCTGTTGGTCGTCCTCGCTATCGTGATAGGTGGTCTCTGAGCTAATTTGGTTGTCCTGGCTGTCGTTCTGATCGGTGGTTTTTGAGCTCTGTTGGTTGTCCTGGCTATCGTTGTGATTTGTGGTCTCTAAGCTCTTTTGATTATCCTTGCTATCTTTTTGTTTGTCAGTCTCTGAGCTCTGTTGGTCGTCCTGGCTATTGTGATAGGTGGTCTCTGAGCGAATTTGGTTGTCCTGGCTGTCGTTCTGATCGGTGGTCTCTGAGCTCTGTTGGTTGTCCTGGCTATCGTTGTGATTGGTGGTCTCTAAGCTCTTTTGGATATCCTTGCTATCTTTTTGTTCGTCAGTTTCTGAGCTCTGTTGGTTGTCCTGGCTATTGTTCTGATTTGTGGTTTCTAAGCTCTGTTGGTTGTCTTGGCTATCATTGTGTATGGTGGTGTCTGAGCTCTGTTGGTTATTCATGCTATCGTTTTTATTTCCAGTCTCTAAGCTCTGTTGGTTGTCACGGCCCTCATTCTGATTTCCAGTCTTTAAGCTCTGTTGGTTGTCCTGGCTATCGACGTGATTGGTAGTCTCTGAACTCTGTCGGTTGTCCAGGCTATAGTCATGATTCGTAATTTCTGAGCTCTGTTGGTCGTCCTGGCGATCGTGATAGGTGGTCTCTAAGCTTTTTTGGTAGTCCTGGCGATTTTTGATTTTGGTGGTCTCTGAGCTCTGTTTGCTCTTCTGGCTATTGTTGTAATCGGTGGTCTCTAAGCTCTGTTTGTTGTCCTTGCTATAATTCTGATCAGTGGTCTCTGAGCTCTGTAAGTTGTCCTGGTTTTCCATGTGATCAGTAGTTTCAGAGCTCTGTTGGTTTTCCTTGCTATTATTTTGATCGCCAGTCTCTGTGCTCTGTTGGTTGTCCAGGCTATTGTCTTGGTCAGTGGTCGCTGAACTTTGTTGGTTGTCTTTGCTATCGTTGTAATAGGTGGTCTCTGAGCTAATTTGGTTGTCCTGGCTATCGTTCTGATTTTCAGTCTCTGAGCTCTGTTGGTTGTCTTGGTTATCGTCGTGATCGGTGGTCTCTGAACTCTGTTGGTTGTCCTGGCTATTGTCGTGATCAATAGTCTCTGAGCTCTGTTGGTCGTCCTGGCTATTGTTCTGATTTATGGTTTCTGAGCTCTGTTGGTTGTCCTGGCTATCATTGTGTATGGTGGTATCTGAGCTCTGTTGGTTATTCATGCTATCGTTTTTATTTTCAGTCTCTAAGCTTTTTTGGTTGTCCAGGCTATCAATCTGATTTCCAGTCTCTAAGCTTTGTTGGTTGTCCTGGCTATCGTCGTGATCAATGGTCTCTAAGCTCTGTTGACTGTCTTGGCTATCATTGTGTTTGGTGGTCTTTAAGCTCTGTTGGTTGTCCTGGTTATCACCGTTATCAGTGTTTCCTGAGTCATGATCACTTGTCTCTGAGCTTTGTTGGTTATCTTTGCCATCATTTTGATCGCCAGTCTTTGAGCTCTGTTGGTTGTCCTGGCTATCGTCATTATTTCTGGTCTCTGAGCTTTGTTGGTTGTCCTGAAAATCGTTTTGATCCTTGGTCTCTAAGCTTTTTTGGTAATCGTTGCTATCTATTTGATCGTCAGTCTCTGAGCTTTGTTGGTTGTCATAGCTATTGTTCTGATCTGTGGTTTCTAAGCTTTTTTGGTTGTCCTGGCTATTGTTGTGTATTCTGGCATCAGAGCTCTGTTGGTTGTCCTGACTATCGTTCTGATTTCCAGTCTCTAAGCTCTGTTGGTTGTCTTGGCTATCGTTGTGAACAAAGGTCTCTGAACTTTGTTGGTTGTCCTGGCCATTGTCGTGATCAATAGTCTCTGAGCTCTGTTGGTTGTCCGGTCTATCATTCTGATTCATGGTTTCTGAGCTCTGTTGGTCGTCCTGGCTCTCGTGATAGGTGGTCTCTGAGCTAATTTGGTTGTTCTGGCTATCATTGATCTTGGTGGTCTCTGAACTCTGTTGGTTGTCCTGGCTATCGTTGTGATCGGTGGTCTCTGAGCTGTCTTGGTTGTTCTTGCTATCATTTTGATCACCAGTCTCTGTGCTCTGTTGGTTGTCCTGGCTATCTTTGTGATGTGTGGTCTCTGAGCTTTCTTGGTTGTCCTGGCTATAGTCGTGATTGTTGGTCTCTGAACTCTGTTTGCTGTCCTGGCCATCGTCGTGGTCGGTGGTCTCTAAGCTCTGTTGGTTGTCTTGGCTATCATTGTGATCAGTGGTCTCTGCGCTCTGTTGGTTATCCTTGCCATCATTTTGATTGCCGGTCTCTGAGCTTTGTTGGTCATTCTTGCCATCATTTTGATCGCCAGTCATTAAGCTCTGTTGGTTGTCCTGGCTAAAGTTGTGATTGGTGGTCTCTGAGCTCTGTTGGTTGTCCGGGCTATCACTGTTATCAGTGTTCCCTGAGTCGTGATCGCCCGTCTCTGTGCATTGTTGGTTATCTTTGCCATCATTTTGATTGACAGTCTCTGAGTTCTGTTGGTTGTCCGTGCTATCGTCGTTTTTGTTCTCTGATCTCTGTTGGTTGTCCTGGCTAAAGTCGTGATTGGTGGTCTCTGAGCTAATTCTGTTGTCCTGGCTAATTTTTATTTTTGTGGTCTCTGAGCTCTGTTGGTTATCCTGGCTATCATTGTGATCGGTGGTCTCTGAGCTCTCTTGGTTGTCTTTGCTATAACTCTGATTGGTGGTCTCTGAGCTTTGTTGGTTGTCCTGGTTTTCCATGTGATCGCCAGTTTCTGAGCTCTGTTTGTTTTCCTTGCTATCATTTTGATTGCCAGTCTTTGTGTTCTGTTGGTTGTCCTGGCTATCTTCGTAAGCTATGTTCTCTGATCTCTGTTGGTTGTTGTGGCTATTGTCGTGATTGGTGGTCTCTGAGCTTTGTTTGTTTTCCTGGATATTGTAATCTGTGGTGTCTAAGCTTTTTTTGTTATCTTTGCTGTCATTTTGATCGTCAGTCTCTAAGCTCTGTTGGTTGTCCTGGCTATTGTTCTTATTTGTGGTTTCAGAGCTCTGTTGGTTGTCCTGGCTATTGTTGCATATGGTGGCATCTGAGCTCTGTTGGTTATCCATGCTATCGTTTTTATTTCCAGTCTCTAAGCTCTGTTGGTTTTCTTGGCTATCCTTCTGATTTCCAATCTCTATGCTCTGTTGGTTGTCCTGGCTATTGTCATAATCAGTGGTCTCTGAGCTCTGTTGGTTGTCCAAGCTATCGTCATGATTTTTGGTTTCTGAGCTCTGTTGGTCATCTTGGGTATTGTTGTGTATGGTGGTATCTGAGCTCTGTTGGTTATCCATGCTATCGTTTTTATTTCCAGTCTCTAAGCTCTGTTGGTTATCTTGGCTGTCGTTCTGATTTCCAATCTCTATGCTCTGTTGGTTATCCTGGCTATCGTAGTGATCGGTGGTCTCTGAACTCTGTTGGTTGTCCTGGCTATTGTTGTGATTAATGGTCTCAGAGCTCTGTTGGTTGTCCTGGCTATCGTCATGATTCTTGGTTTTTGAGCTCTGTTGGTTGTCCTGGGTATCGTGATAGGTGGTCTCTAAGCTAATTTGGTTGTCCTGGCTATCATTAATTTTGGTGGTCTCTGAGCTCTGTTGGTTGTCCTTGCCATAATTCTGATCGGTGGTGTCTGACTTCTGTTGGTTGTCCTGGTTTTCCATTTGATCAGTAGTCTCTGAGCTCTGTTGGTTTTCCTTTCTTTCATTTTGATCGCCACTCTCTGTGCTCTGTTTGTTGTCCTGGCTATCCTTGTGATCTGTGGTCTCTAAGCTCTGTTGGTTGTCCTGGCTATACTCGTGATTGTTGGTCTCTGAGCTCTGTTGGTTGTCCTGGCTATTGTTGTGATTTCTGGCCTCTGAGCTCTGTTGGTTGTCCTGGCTAGCGCTGTTATCAGTGTTCTCTAAGCTCTGTTGGTTGTCGTGGCTATCCCCGTGATTGGTGGTCTCTGAGCTTTGCTGGTTGTCCTGGATATTGTTGTGATTTGTGGTCTCTGAGCTCTTTTGGTTGTCCTGGCTATCGTTTTGATCTTTGGTTTCTAAGCTTCTTTGGTTCTCCTTGCTATTATTTCGATTGTTAGTCTCTAAGCTTGGTTGGTTGTCCTGGCTATTGTTCTGATTTGTGGTTTCTGAGATTTGTTGGATGTCCTGGCTCTCATTGTGTATGGTGGCATCTGAGCTCTGTTGGTTAATCATGCTATCATTTTTATTTGCAGTCTCTAAGTTTAGGTGGTTGTCCTGGCTATCGTTGTGATCGGTGGTCTCTGAACTCTGTTGGTTGTCAGGGCTTTCGTCATGATTTGTGGTTTCTGAGCTCTGTTGGTCGTCCTGGCTATCGTGATAGGTGGTCTCTGAGCTAATTTGGTTGTCCAGGCTATTAATAATTTTGGTGGTCTCTGAGCTCTCTTGGTTGTTCTTGCTATAATTCTGATCGCCAGTCTCTGTGCTCTGTTGGTTGTCCTGGCTATAGTCGTGATAGGTGTTCTTTGAGCTCTGTTTGTTGTCCTGGCCATTGTCGTGGTCGGTGGTCTCTAAGCTTTGTTGGTTGTGTTGGCTATCATTGTCATCAGTGGTCTCTGAGCTCTGTTGGTTATCCTTGCCATTATTTTGATCGTTGGCTTTTGAGCTTTGTTGGTCATTCTTGCCATCATTTTGATCGCCAGTCACTGAGCTCTGTTGGTTGTCCTGGCTATAGTTGTGATTGGTGGTCTCTGAGCTCCGTTGGTTGTCTGGGCTATCACTGTTATCAGTGTTCCCTGACTCGTGATCGCCCGTCTCTGAGCTTTGTTGAATATCCTTGCCATCATTTTGATTGACAGTCTCTGAGCTCTGTTGGTTGTCCTTGCTATCGTCGTTTTTGTTCTCTGATCTCTGTTGGTTGTCCTGGCTATAGTTGTGATTGGTGATTTCTGAGCTAATTCTGTTGTCCTGGCTAAATTTGATTTTGGTCTCTGAGCTCTGTTGGTTATCCTGGCTATCGTTGTGATCGGTGGTCTCTGAGCTCTCTTGGTTGTCTTTGCTATAACTCTGATCGGTGGTCTCTGAGCTCTGATTGTTGTCCTGGTTTTCCATGTGATCAGTAGTCTCTGAGCTCTGTAGGTTTTTCTTGCTCTCATTTTGATTGCCAGTCTCTGTGCTCTGTTGGTTGTCCTGGCTATCTTCGTGATCTGTGTTCTCTGAGCTTTGTTGGTTGTTCTGGCTATCGTCGTGATTGGTGGTCTCTGAGCTTTGTTTGTTTTCCTGGATATTGTAATCTGTGATAGCTAAGCTTTTTTGGTTATCTTTGCTGTCATTTTGATCGTCGGTTTCTAAGCTCTGTTGGTTGTCCTGGCTATTGTTCTGATTTGTGGTTTCTGAGCTCTGTTGGTTGTCCTGGCTATCATTGCGTATGGTGGCATCTGAGCTCTGTTGGTTCTCTTGGCTATCGTTCTGATTTCCAATCTTTATGCTCTTTTGATTGTCCTGGCTAGCGTCGTGATCAGTAGTCTCTGAACTCTGTTGGTTGTCCGGGCTATCATCATGATTTGTGGTTTTTGAGCTCTGTTGGTCGTTTTGGGTATCGTTGTGTATGGTGGCATCTGAGCTCTGTTGGTTATCCATGCTATCGTTTTTATTTCCAGTCTCTAAGTTTTGTTGGTTTTCTTGGCTGTTGTTCTGAGTTCCAATCTCTATGCTCTGTTGGTTGTCCTGGCTATCGTGGTGATCGGTGGTCTCTGAACTCTGTTGGTTGTCCTGGCTATTGTTGTGATCAATGGTCTCTAAACTCCGTTGGTTGTCCTGGCTATCGTCATGATTCGTGGTTTCTGAGCTCTGTTGGTTGTCCTGGGTATCGTGATAGGTGGTCTCTAAGCTAATTTGGTTGTCCTGGCTATCATTAATTTTGGTGGTCTCTGAGCTCTGTTGGTTGTCCTGACTTTCTTTGTGATCGGTGGTCTCTGAGTTCTCTTGGTTGTCCCTACCATAATTCTGATCGGTGGTCTCTAAACTCTGTTGGTTGTCCTGGTTTTCCATTTGATCAGTAGTCTCTGAGCTCTGTTGTTTTTCCTTTATTTCATTTTGATCGCCACTCTCTGTGCTCTGTTGGTTGTCCTGGCTATCCTTGTGATAGCTGGTCTCTGAGCTCTGTTGGTTGTCCTGGCTATAGTCGTGATTGTTGGTCCCTGAGCTCTGTTGGTTATCCTTGCAATCATTTTGATCGCCAGTCTCTAAGCTTTGTTGGTTGCCCTGGCTATCGTCGTGATCTGTGGTCTCTGAGCTCCGTTGGTTGTCCTGGCTAAAGTCGTAATTGGTGGTCTCTGAGCTCTGTTGGTTGTCCTGGCTATCACTGTTATCAGTGTTCTCTGTGTTGTGATCGCCTGTCTCTGAGCTCTGTTGGTTATCCATGCTATCGTTTTTATTTCCAGTCTCTGAGCTTTGTTGGTTGTCCTGGCTAGCGCTGTTATCAGTGTTCTCTAAGCTCTGTTGGTTGTCGTCGTGATTGGTAGTCTTTGAGCTTTGTTGGTTGTCCTGAATATTGTTGTGATCTGTGGGCTCTGAGCTCTTTTGGTTGTCCTGGCTATTGTTTTGATCTATGGTTTCAAAGCTTTTTTGGTTCTCCTTGCTATTATTTTGATTGTCAGTCTCTAAGCTTGGTTGGTTGTCCTGGCTATTGTCTTGATTTGTGGTTTCTGAGATCTGTTGGTTGTCCTGGCTGTCATTGTGTATGGTGGCATCTGAGATCTGTTGGTTATCCATGCTATTGTTTTTATTTGCAGTCTTTAAGCTCAGGTGGTTGTCCTGGCTATCGTCGTGATCAATGGTCTCTGAGCTCTGTTGGTTGTTAGGTCTTTTATGATTTGTGGTTTCTGAGCTATGTTGGTCATCCTGGCTATTGTGATAGGTTGTCTCTAAGCTAATTTGGTTGTCCTGGCTATCAATGATTTTGGTGGTCTCTGCGCTCTCTTGATTGTTTTTGCTATAATTCTGATCGCCAGTCTCTGTGCTCTGTTGGTTGTCCTGGCTATCTTCGTGATCTGTGTTCTCTAAGCTCTTTTGATTGTCCTGGCTATAGTCGTGATAGGTGTTCTCTGAGCTAATTTGGTTGTCCTGGCTGTTGTTCTGATCGATTGTCGCTGAGCTTTGTTTGTTGTCCTGGCTGTCGTTGTGATAGGTGGTCTCTGAGGTCTGTTGGTTTTTCTGGCTATCGTTTTGATCTTTGGTCTCTAAGCTTTTTTGGTCATCCTTGCTATCTTTTGGATCGTCAGTCTCTGAGCTCTGTTGGTTGTCCAGGCTATCGATGTGTGTGGTGGAATCTGAGCTCTGCTGGTTATCGATGCTATCGTTTTTATTTCCAGTCTCTAAGCTCTGTTGGCTGTTGTTCTGATCAGTGGTCGCTGAGCTTTGTTGGTAGTCCTGGCTATCGTTGTGATAGGTAGTCTCTGAGCTAATTTGGTTGTCTTGGCTGTCATTCTGATTGGTGGTCTCTGAGCTCTGTTGGTTTTCCTGGCTATCGTTGTGATCAGTGGTCTCTGAGCTCTTTTGGTTGTCCTTGCTATAATTCTGATCCGTGGTCTCTGAGCTTTGTTTGTTATTTTGACTTTCCATGTGATCAGTAGTCTCTGAGCTCTGTTGATTTTCTTTGCTATCATTTTGATTGCCAGTCTCTGAGCTCTGTTGGTTGTCCTGGCTAGCGTTGTGATCTGTGGTCTCTGAGCTCTGTTGGTTGTCCTGGCTATAGTTGTGATTGGTGGTCTCTGAGCTCTGTTGATTGTCTTGGGTATCGTTGTGATAGGTGGTCTCTGAGCTAATTTGGTTGTCCTGGCTGTCGTTGTAATTGGTGGTCTCTGAGCTCTGTTTGCTGTCCTGGCTATCATCGTGGTCGGTGTTTGCTGAGCTTTGTTGGTTGTCCTGGGTATTGTTGTAATAGGTGGTCTCTGAGCTAATTTCGTTGTCCTGGCTGTCGTTGTGATCAGTGGTCTCTGAGCTCCGTTGGTTGTCCTGGCTATAGTCGTGATTGGTGGTCTCTGAGCTCTGTTGGTTGTCCTGGGTATCGTTGTAATAGGTGGTCTCTGAGCTAATTTGGTTGTCCTGGCTGTCATTGTGATCAGTGGTCTCTGAGCTTTTTTTGTTGTCCTGGCTATAGTTGTGATTGGTGGTCTCTGAGCCCTGTTTGCTGTCCTGGCTATCGTCGTGGTCGGTGTTTGCTAAGCTTTGTTGGTTGTCCTGGGTATTGTTGTCATAGGTGGTCTCTGAGCTAATTTGGTTGTCCTGGCTGTCGTTCTGATCAGTGGTCGCTGAGCTTTGTTGGTAGTCCTGGCTATCGTTGTGATAGGTAGTCTCTGAGCTAATTTGGT
>JAOUQT010028280.1:0-11527 GCA_025769995.1 Xyliphius kryptos
GGCTCATTTAAAATAGACTGTGGCAAAGTGAAAAACTGTTCTGTGGTCAGATGAATCAAAATTTTAAGTTCTTTATGGAAATCTGGGATGCCGTGTCATTCGGACAAAAGAGGAGAAGGATGAACTAATTTGTTATCAGCAGTCACTTCAGAAGCCTACATCTCTGGTGGTATGGAGTTGATTTAGCGCGTGTGGAATGGGCAGCTTACACATCTGGAAGGAATGCTGAAAAATATATCCAGGTTCCAGAGCAACATAGATGATGTCTCTTTTGGGAAAGACCTTGCATTTTTGACCTTGCATGCCAAATCACATACTGCATCAATTACAGCATCATGGCTGCATAGAAGAAGGGTCCGGGTACTGAACTGGCCAGCCTACAGTCTAGATAGAAAACATTTGGCGCATCATAAAACGGAAGATACAACCTACAACCGTTGAGCAACTAGAATCCTAAATTATACAAAAATGGGTTAACATTCTTATCCCTCAACTTGACCAACTTGTCTCCTCAGTCCCCAGACGTTTAGTGAAAGTGAAAGTGATACATTTTCGCCACTATGTTTGCACATAGCGGAATTGGTCCTCTGAATTTAACCCATCCATGCAGTAAAAACACACACATAAACACACACTGTTGAAGTGAGCACACGTGCCCGGAGCAGTGAGCAGCCATCACAGCGCCCGTGGAGCTATTGGGGGTTAGGTGCCTTGCCCAAGGGCACTTCAGCTATGTGGAATTGAACCAAGGACCTTCCGGTCGCACGGCTGGTTCCTTAACCACAAGTCTACGACTGCCCAAAAAGACTATCATGAATAGAAAAGTGGATGTCTCTTTTTTTTTTAGATGTGTTGTTGTCACAAAATTTACAAATCACTTAATTTTTCTCTTTGAATGATACATTTCCTCATTAAATGATATGTCATCTATGTTATATTTTAAATAATATATGGAAGTTTTAAACTTCCACATCATTGCATTTTATTTTTATTTACAATTTGTAATTTGTCCGAACTTTTTTGGAATCCGGTTTGTATCTTGCTGAAACCTGTGTTACCAATTCTTCCTGAGTGTTTTGTGTTTATCCAGTAAGTTTAAGCAGACCACAGACTGGAAATGTGTTAAATCACTCATATATGACAGGGTACAATGGTAGTTTTGAATCACCTTAGCTTTTCTGGCTGCATCCAACTCATAACTCATTTTTTCCAGCTGGAGTTTCACATTGTCCTCCATCTTCGCCTGTGTTTCCTCACCCTGCACCATTAAACATAGAGGAAATTGTAAAAGAAATTGCACACAGTTAGTTTATGGAGCATATTGTGATTAAAACTGTCATATACCTGTGAGGTGAATTTTAATCTCTTGCCTTTAAAATTCGTATTCTGTCTATTCAAATTGAATAAGTCAAGATTAAAAAAAATGAAACAGCACAGTGGTGCAGTGGGTAGCGCTGTTGTCTCATAGCAAGAAGGACCTGGGCTCAGTCCCCAGTTGGGGCAACCTTGGAAATTTCTGTGTCGAGTTTTACCCCTTTTTGCACAGATTTTCTCAGGGTGTTCCAGTTTACTTTAGCATTCCAAAGACATGCGCGTTAGGTTACACAGTGTCTCTGAAGTGGTCCTTAGTGTGTGTGTCCTAGGATGGTGTGGCGCCCTATATAGGGTTGTTTCTGTCCTTGTGCCCCAAGTTTCCATGTTGGTACCAGCAACCACGTGGATTAAGCGGGAAACATTGGGTGAACGGATGGAGGAAAAAATAAAAATTTAAGATTATAAATAACCTTTGTCAAGCTGAGAATAGACCCATAAACTAAAAATCTGAAAATATCATTACAAGGCTGGATTATGAAAACGTGTTAGATACACTTTTCTATGTACTACAATCATATGATTTGGTGAACTGGACAACACCTAAACAATACTATCAAAGGAACTATGATGTGATGTTACTATGTGCTTCACCTGAAGTTGCGAATGTGCCTGTTCCACAGGTGTGACCTCTTGTGTGACCTGCATGTCATCAGCTTGTTCCTCCCCTGCTTCTAACTGCCTCTTCTTTGCCTATGATGAACATATAAGTACTTGTTTTCTTATAAGCTCTGATGTTTCATAATATCTTTGTTAAATTACATTCAGACCTGGAGCTTCCTGAGTCGTGACTGCATCTCCCGGTGCTGCTGGCACAAATGTTTTACAGCACCAGAGATTCCTACATCAAGAAGTGAACACATAGACTCTATTAAAAAACATTTGAATTAATTTTTTCGCTATTATTTGTATCAAATTTTCATTAACACTTACCTCCTATCTTCTCTGAAACCTCAACCCCCGTTGCTAGCAGTGTGTCCGCTGTGTCTTGTAGCAGTGTGTGTAAACTGGTCACTATAGGGAGTGTGTGAGTCTTAACCCAACTGATTGCAGGACAGACATTTTCATCCCGGAGAGCAGATATTTGGCTCTGCATGGCATCCACCAAATACATCCCTTGTACATTACTCTATGGACAGTGGAAGCAGTAAATTACATCCGTTAGAGTCACTGCATTACTACCTACCTTATTTACAGTATAGTTCTATTTGAAGTAATTTATTGCTATATTTTCGAAATGATTATGGACACATAATAGTAATAGCAATATACTGTATTTGGAAAGTTGATTTAAACTGTAGTAATAACTAGTTATAGTATTCTTGTATTTCATCTCCCTAGCTGCAACTGCTGACAAGAGATTGAGATGCTCAATCATCTTATTCATATACCATGGAGGACATCTGTGCAGCCAACCATTGCAAATTGATGACAGCATATGACATTATGTCTACTGTTATATTATTCACTGCTATATACATATATTATATTCACAGCTGAGTTATTATTTCAAATTATTATATACAGTAGTATTATATAGATATAGATAAATATGTTGGCTCTTATTCAATAAGGCTGCATAGAGTGCCAGATATTTGATATAGTAGATGACATATTCAGCGTAAAATGATTATTGTTAACTACTTTTCCACAATGAACTTCACAGTACCTGAAATTCAGAAAGTCTGGCCTTGAGTTTCTCAGTGTTTTCTTCTAGTTCCCTTTGATTGTCATTGTGCTCTTGCAGTTGTTGCTTTAACTCCTGCAGTCTGGAGTTAACTGCTTCCTTCTGTGTCTTTAACTTTACCAAATGCTCCAATATCTACACATTAAAGCCAGAATCAGTCATGACATCATTGTTAAATGTATAACTGGGTAACAAATGGGGATATATAACGTCTAAACACCTTTCTTAAAATGCCAGGTATTTGTAATATCACCAATCAAATCAGAATGAATCAATCAAATTTGGAGCATCATGATAAATACATGGTGTACCATGGAGATGGTCTACTTTTCCATGGACCACCCTGTAGAAGTCAGCAGGGGCATCGCTAGGGAAGGAAATTTAGGACAATTCTAGAGGCCCAGAATTGACAGGCTTCCCCCGAGGGACATTAATAATCATAATCGAGTGGCAGAGCAACACTTATAAACCAGAATTTTTAGCAATGCCCTGGAAGTCAACGCAAACCAGCTATCAATTCAACTGACTCTGATTAACCCAATATAAGTTTTAGCTGTTCTACTAGGATTTTCCAGACATTTAACTGCATCATACAGCAAAAATCAGGGTTCAGACAGCGCTTAGACATTATACGCTTATACAACAACTTAATGCTGTCTTAATATCGAATGGTGCTTATTAAGAAGCCTCTGTGGATTTTGGAAACATAATGCATGGTTGACAGTAACAGAGAAATCCCTTACTGTTTGTAAAGATGTATGGATATATGGATAAATTAATTAATTGGATGAATCTGAGTAAAGCTGGAGTTACCTCTTGCTCTGATATTGTTTCTGAATTGACGAGTACACGTTTCATGATTTGACTGCAAATGTTTTCAAGCTGAAAGGTTGAGAAAATTAAGAGGTTATGCTTTTATAAAAAATATTAAGAGATAGATTACAAAGCTTTCTTATAAAAAGATTGATTCCTTACCCTTGTCTGTGTGTGTCTTAGTTCAGATTGAGCTTTTTGCTCCCTCTCGAGTGTTTTCTTATACTGTAGCTTCAGTTCGTTCATCTCAGACTGGACAGACATTTGTTCCTGCACAGAAATATATTACAATATGGTCATACCTAAGACATGCATACATGTTTATTTCCTGTATGGTTGCTATTGTATCAAATACTGTATCAATTACACAGAAAGACATATCAGACTTGTCTTGCATAGTACTGTATGTTATGTATTTTATATAAGATTAACAATTAAATAACAACCCTGTAGGTCATTATATAGAAGCATTATAAAGACATTGATGTTTTTTTTTGTTTACAATTCAGTAAACATGTAGTTCCATCAGCAACCTAAAAATTCTCATCAGGCACTCCTCCGAGTGCTAACTCATGTGAACCTGTAAGTCATAATAAACAAGCCCACTATTGAACCAGAGACGCTGGAGTGTTATTTAAAAATATTTAAATTTTATTTAACTTCCTGACTTGTATCTTCTGCTCCAGTCTGTGTTTGAGCGAGTCTCTTTCAGTATTTTGCTCCTTTAGCTCTTTCTGTTTTTCTTTAAGAGTCTTCTCCATCTGCTCCACAGTCTAAAAGAAGACACAGATCACTTAACTTCAAGACAAAGTGGTAAGACTATGATCTAAATAAAATTAAAGATCAAGTATGATCACCTTTTTAAGGGACTCCATCTCTTTTTTACTAGCAAGAAACTCCTCTTGATGCTTCTCCATCTCTTTCAACTTTGACAGCTATAAGATAACAAGCCATGTTTAAAAAATATTTTTTATACATTAAAATTAAATAAAATAATCAAAGAGAAAACAAAGCAGGACCTTATTAGACAGGTTACTAAGTTGTGCATCCTTGTATCTGACATCTTTTTTGAGACTGTCAACTTCAGCAACCAGTTTTAATGACTGTTTCTCACCAGCCAAGAGCTCCTTCTGCAAGTTGTTGATCAGTTCTGAAAATGTGAAGTAGCACTTAATTATTCGGACTTATAATAATTAGTGTAGTGAAGTGAAAGAGATTTTGACACACATAAGGTAATTCATCACCTGGACATGCGCAAAAACTCTTTCCCAAAAAGGCTTTAAGCCTATCTTAGTTCTAGCACAACCGGAAACATACACATCCTGTATATACTGTATGAGACATGTAAAGCTACAGCCATACAGCTAAGTTTAATATTTATGTATAATTTTTATGTATATGATAATATTGACCAAACATTGCTGAAACAAAATAGATTAACAAAACATATGATCCCCATTGCAAGCTGTGGTGGTCATAACAATAGTGTAAGACTGAGCACTATAAAATATTGTCTGTGAAATCTTGATCTTGTTGAAAATAACAATGAAGAAATGATATATGCTCATTGTTTCTACCTTCTGACTTGATGTTTTCACTCTTCAGCTTATCCAGCTGTTTTTTGAAATTTCCGATTTTCTGATCTTTCTCTGCTAAAACCTGGCTATTGAGCTCAGTGGATTTCGACTGCATCACCATCATCTTAGTATAGATGTTACAGGCACAATATAAGGAAAAACAAAAACATTTACAAGTTTTATTCAATATGTGTAAAATACAGAGTATATAGCACATAGAGAGAAATACAAATATAAACATTAACACTAAGGTCTACCTGCTCCTTTAGCTGTTGGATCGCCTCCTTTTTCTCCTTTATGTCTCTGGTCAGGTTGCACAATTTGTGTCTGATGTCTGGGTCATTTTGGTTGCTTTGAGAAAGCTGCCACCGGAGTGCTGCCACCTCCTCCCTTAGAGCTGAAACTGTACACTCATTCGTTTGAGCTTGACCATGAGACACCGGCACACCACTCTGTTCCTCTGAACACCTTGCCCAGCTTTCTTCCTATGCACAACAAAATCTTTATAAGATGTAGATACTTATGGAGCAAGCCACAAGAATAATGGAATGTGCTCGTTGTATTTTTGTATTTATAAGAGCTAGCTGCTGTCTCACACATGAGTCTTCTTTGTGTGGACATACTTTTTTAGTCTATGCGCTCTATTCGAACAAGTAGTAAGTCAGCACCTCACACACTTAACACTCTAAACTGAAGAACTAACAGTAACTATACATATAATCTATAGTGCCTGCATGTTGTGAATGGCAGAAGTCCAACTACTTCTACAATCCCCACTCCCAATGTACACCTGTGTATATCCACTTCAACAACCTTTCCTATAAATCTTTGTGGACACCTGATCTTCACACTTACAGTCTTGTTCAAAATAATAGCAGTCGAACCTCGCTAATACATTTAATTTCTGATTTCGCCAGAAAGGATAATATAACATCATAAAAAAACATTACTAGCTTTGTAACAAACAACCAACCGAATAAAACTTCATGACATGCACACTGATAATTTGGTGTAATCGGCTCATTTAATAAAAGGGGCATGTTTAAGTTAATAGCAGTGTGCCGTTTAAATTTCATTCATTCTGTGAAGAAGCAGTTAATTATGGTCCTTAGTTAAAGAAGGAGGTCAGCAAATGTTGTACCTGCTGGTTTTAACCCTTGCTCAGAAAAAAGCTTTGATCAAGAATATGATTGGAGAGCTACAATAAAGACCTATTTCAGCACGGTGACCCTGTGTGCTCCATGAGGGCAAGATTTGCTACAAAGGTGCTTAGAAAGCCTGCACAGAGCCCTAACCTCCAACACTGGCTGCCTTCCAGACATCCTCATATGACCTCAGTGTATGACCTTAGTAATGCATTTGTGGGTCAATGAGCACATCTGAAAATCTAATGGGAAGCCTTTCTATAGCATAGGGCATTATAAATCTGGAATGGGATGTTTTAAAATACATTTTATAGCCAGATAATTTAAGTTTTGAATTAACTGATTTCTATCCTATAGGGAACTCATAGTGATCGGACATAAAGTACACTAGATTTTTTTTTTAATTGATAAGCACCAGAGTTATACTTACCCTGTCCTGTATTAAGTCCTGAATGCTTTGACAGCTGTGGGACATGTTTCTATTTTTATAAATAAATCCTCTTCCAACGCTGCTGGCCCAGCTTCCTATTGCAAAAAAATATTAGCTGTAACAACATTTATTATGGTGCCCTGTGTAGGGTTGTTCCTGCCCTTGCGCCCAGAGTTTCCAGATGAGCAACGGCTGGCCCGTAAACCCATGTGGATTAAGCAAAAGATAATGTAATACATGAATGAACATTTTCTATAAGAACAATTACTCCCATCATTTATCATCAAAGATCAACAGTTAGGTTTGTGGGTTCTTGTCACACAAAGCGAAGGTTTCAGTGAAATAAAGAAGGAAAGCTACCAGGTTTGCGACAGGAGCCACTGTATTCTGCTACGTTTGCACACGAACCACTGCGCTTAGCTCCTGCACTTGCAGGTCGATGTTTGCGAGGAGGATGAGGTGTAACAGAAGAGGGCAGAACATGATTTCTTACTCCAGCTGGAGAGGCAATAGACTGGACAGGCAGAAAGGGGAGCTGAAAAGAATAGACATAAATACCATATTGGACGATTGTGAATAATAAAAGTGGAAACATTTAATTAACATCTTTAATTAATCAACAATGTTAAAGATATATGAAAATATGAAAAGATGATATATATATATATATATATATATATATATATATGTGTGTGTGTGTGTGTGTGTGTGAGAGAGATATGTATTGATATATATGTGTGTGTGTATGTGTGTGTCTTACGGGGTCTGGAGGATCTACTAAGAGTTTGTAGGCTGAGCCTCCGTATCCAAAGTAAATCTCGTCCCCTGGTGTAAGACGCACTGCTGCGTTGTGTATGCGACAGTCGTTGACGTAAGTACCATGGGCAGAGTTTAGGTCAATAAGTACATAGCAGTGATCTGTCTCATTCCATTCTATATTAGCATGGTGCTCATCCACACCACCATTCTACAGGAGTAAAGTAAAAAATATGGCACATTTCCTTATACATAAATTCCTCTTCATTCACAAACCCGATTCCAAAAAAGTTGGGACTTTTTTTTAATTCATTAATCCTGGTGGGGAAATTGTTCTCCGCATTTAACCCAGGGGTGAACAGATGGAGAAGACCTTGCATTTTTTAAATGCCAAACTACATACTGCATCAACTACAGCATTATGGCTGGATAGAAGAAGGGTCTGGGTATTGAAACGGCCAGCCTGCAGTCCAGATAGAAAACATTTGGCACATTATAAAACGGAAGAAACGACAAAAAAAGACCTAAGACCGTTTAGTAAATAGAATCTTACATTAGGCAAGAATAAGTTAACATTCCTATCCCTCAACTTGAGCAACTTGTCTCCTGAGTCCCTAGACATTTACAGACTGTTGTAGTGAGAAAGGGGATGTCTCAAAGTGGTAAACATGGCCTTGTCCTAACTTGTGTTTTTCTCATGAAATTTGAAATCATCTATTTTTTTTATTTAAATAATACATTTTCTTAGTTTAAACATATGATATATTATCTATATTCTATTCTGAATATAATATGGAATTTTAAAAAATTCCTCATTGCATTCCATTTTTATTTACAATTTGTACATTGTCCCATCTTTTTTGGAATTGGGTTTGTATAATTTCATAAATTTTGTTGTTGAGTTAGAGTTAACTCAACTTTATTAAAAAATGTAATATCAAAAATGTGCATACACATTATTATTACCAGTTGTACAAAAACCGAATAATTAGAACATACAAAATCTAAAATATATACAAACCCACTTAAAAAAAAATATTATCATGGAAAAGTTGATTAATTTCCATAATTTCATTCAAAAAATTAAACTTTCATGGATTATAGATTCAGCGCCCACAATTTAAACGATTTTAATTATTTATTCGTTTATTTTTACAAGATTTGGGCTTCTAGCTCATAAAACCTACAAATACAGGATTTCCAAAAACTAGGATACTGGAAAAATCAGTTCAAAATACATAGTGGAAGGACAGAGATCCAGAAAGAAAATAGTGGAAATAGTGTAATGAGTTTTTTAGAATGGGTTTATAAATGAGCAGCAGTTAGTGAAATGAATGATAAGTTAAACAGTGACAATATTTTAATAACATTTGAATAATATTTGTAAGCAACATAATCATCACTGACTAAAAAGAATGACATTAGTCATCCTCTTCCTTTAATGTGCATCTTGATAAACATTTTACAAATACAGCACATAATTACTACGATCTTGAACCCATTATAGATTACAAATTACAGTACAAGAATGTGCAAAGACATGCTATGTAAATTGGAGATTCTTAACAGCCTGATCCTGAGGGACCCGAAAGGGTGAAGTTTGTGTCAGGAAGGGCATCCAGGTAAAATATGTGTCAGATGACTCAATATGGCAGGTAAAAGCCAAAAGTAAAAGAAAATACAGTATATAGGCCTATTGTAGTAATATAGAAGCAACTTGAGTTGATTTTATTTTTAATTCTATTATTATTCTTATCTTTTTTATCATTCTTATTCAATATGTAGCTGACTGTACATTACAGGTGATGGTCATAAAATTAGAATATGAGAGTTAAAGTTGTGCTGATAGAGGGCTTCAGCTGTACTGCATTGTTAGGTCTGGCGTGTCGCATCTTCTTCTTCACAATACCCCATAGATTAAGACCATGGTCCTTAAACCAGGTACTAGTAGCTTTGGCACTGTGTGCAGGTACCAAGTCCTTTTGGAAAATGGCATCTCCCAAAGGTTGGTCAGCAGCAGGACGCATGAGGTCTGCTAAAACATCCTAGTAGACAGCTGCATTGACCTTGTACCTCAGAAAACTCAGTGGACCAACACCAGCAAATGACATGGCTGCCCAAAATATCACTGACTGTTGAAACTTTAAACTAGACCTCAAGTGACATGGATTCCTCCAGTTCCTCCATTTTTTAAAGGGTTTTATTTCAACACTCTTTGCATAGTCCTCCTTCAGGACCACTCCAACTCCATTTCTCTTCCTATCCACACTATGGAACAGTTTAAAATTTGCACCAATGCTTCGAGCCTTGATATCCTACCACGTTGTCTCCTGCACACACAAAATATCCACCTTTCTTCTATGCATCATTTTAGCCAGTTCTCTACCTTTCCCTATCACCGTCCCTACATTCAAGGTTGCTACCTTAAGTCCTATACTCTTGACTCTCCTGTTCTCTCTCTGTCTCCTCACACGCTTCCCTCCTCCTCGTCTTCGGCAAACAGTATTTCCGCCAGTACCCTGTTTGCTGGTGTACTGGTGGTGGTCGTTGTTAACCCGGAAGGAACATTTAATAACCCGCATTTTAATTTTTTTAAATGTTTTACACTGGATGCCCTTCCTGACGCAACCCTCACCATTTACCCGGGCTTGGGACCGGCACTGGAAATACACTGGCTAGAATTGTGTGTGTGTATATTATTATTATTATTTTAATTATTATTATTATTATTATTAAGTAAATGACATAAAAGATGGAATAACATAAACAAAATAAAGCTAATCCGATACTAATAGCTATGCTATGGTGGTATACCGTAAATACTGTTATACTGAATTAAGTTTAAAAGTTTAATTATTTGACATAAAGCAACAACAACAGTACGTTTAAGAATATAAAATATCAATCCAAAAGGTTTATTAATCTCACCTGCAGACAGAGATCTGAATCCCGGTGTTTTCCTACTGAGGTCTTCTTGGGTTGGAGTTTAAATATCCAGTTTAACGTTTTAAGATAACCCCTCATTTTAAACCGCTCAGTTTAAGAATTTCTCAGAATAACACCGGGCTTAGGTCATTATTACAGCATATTTAACTCTCGTGTTATTGTTTTGGAATTAAACTTCTCCAGAGGAAAAGTAAAATTGTTTACATTTCTCAGCAGTTTTAAAACTCTAAGGAACCGAAGTGAAGGCACGGGCCGAAGTGTATACCGGCGTCATGGTAACACTTAGGGGAAACTCCGACGGGATGTCGTGTACTAATACACTCTAGCACACTACAGCCTTGATTATAGTAGCGTTTTATTGAGGAAGTAGCGCACTACTATTGCCCACTACTTAGTATTCAAACTTAGTGTATTATTCAGAACCGAATACAACCTAGTGAAGCGTGTTTAACAGTTCTGATGTCTTTATCTTATGCATAAGATCATCTAAGAGTGATTCTCAGAAAGACTGTCAAACTGACATCAATACCACATATCCCTATTGTGACTCCTTTTAAACTTTATTAGCTGTATATTGAATACTTTGTGCAATATGTGTACAAACCCAATTCCAAAAAGGTTGGGAAAAAGTACAAATTGTAAATAAAAATGGAATAAAATGATGTGAATGATGTGTGGTCCTCCAGCTGTTCCTTTTTTGTACCTTTAATCTTTTCCAGCCAGAGGTGTTGCTGTCACGAAATTTCAAATGGGCCAATATTTGGCATGAAATTTCAAAATGTCTCACTCTTGTCATCTGATA